>PVJH01013526.1:0-60176 GCA_004026705.1 Nesogale talazaci | reverse complement strand
TAGCAGGCTAAATAAGTTTGAGTATCTATGGGCCAGAGGCCCCCAAGGAGATGTAAGAGCGATGAGAACAATCTAGTCGTTAAGCTGCGTGTATCGTGCACCCAAAACGACTCCCAAACTTTCCACCATAGAGTCTCCACTGCCTCCTGTCGAACCAACCATTTCATCATCCTGCATGGGACGAAGCAGATAGCACGTAATTAAAATTCACTTTTTTTTTTAAGTTGCCACTGGATTGAAGGCAAAGTCAGAAGAAGACTCCACTTCCCCCCTCCACCCTGAACCGCTAAGGTGAACGCATAAGACAGCGCGCCATACCAGGCTGTGATGCACCACACTTGCTTTTCTGCTCCCTCCGAGGCAGAGTGCCCAGGGCTCTGGGGATAAAAAATTCTACCAGCTGCAGAGGAGGAAGCAGTAGGCCACCAACCAGAGGCTCCCTGAGTGGGCCAAGGATGGTTCTTGTCCCCATGGGGGGCAGCAGTAAGCCACCTGTGGTGGTAGAAGTGAAGTAGGGCCAGGAGGAGGGCCAGTGTTCAAAGACCAGCTCCCCCACCCCTGCCCCCCCCCACCACCACTTAGGGGCCTGCAAGTGAGCACCAGTGAGTTATCCACATGGGGCACTCCAGCAGAGGCAATTGCCCTGAGTGGATAATTGCCCGTAATAGAGTTAGAGCATAATTGCCTCATTACAATGAGCTGCAACATTTCACTGTGTGGATGTGTAAAGGAGACAGAGACACGGGTGATAAAAGACAATGCAAGCAGATGGGAACGGATTGGACCTGCACCTAAGGGAGCCATGCGCCCTGTGGGCAGAGCCCACTTTCTTTCCTGAAGCAGGGCAGTCGAGAGGTGGGGCCGATTGGCACGCAAAACTCTGGTCTTGGGTACTAGCTATTCTTCCCTGGACTCTGATTTGGGGTGGCCATGCGCCGGTGTCCGACAGACCTGAGCTCCTAGAGTTTCCCATGGCGGAGGTGGAGGGCAGTAGATGATCACGCCTTCTTCCGAGGTACCTCTCTGTGGACTTGAGGGTCCCCCTATCGGCTAGCATCCCAGGGTGTTAACCCCCCAGGAGCTTCCGGCCTTCTACAGGGAAGAAGTGCTCCCTGTGTTCCCGGGAACCACGTCTGCTCTTGACCTTGGCATGGAAGCCGAACCAGTGACACTCTTCGTGTTCAGCTGCCTTCTTGGCAGAATCCAGACAGCAGTGGCTTGACAAGGAGCAGGACAAGAGTCCCAATGTGAGAATGAGGGTGGAGGGGAGATTCCCAAGCCGCAGAACGAGGTCATTGCAGCTTCATAAGGTCACCCACGCAAGAGAGTTCTCCCCAGTCTCCCACAGAAGTATGCCCACAGAAGTATGGCCACAGCTTGACTTTGGGGCACACCGAAGACAAAGGAAGGGCTAGAGAACCAGAGGGTTTAATTGCCAGGGGAGGGTGCTGAGAGAGGGTCGGTCCTCTCAGGCGGTGCCCCAACCAGAACGACTTCCTGCCACTGCCCTCCTCAATGCCCCCTGGACAGTCTCCAAAGCTCCACAGATGAGCTCTGGGCCTCTCGCCTCTTTTGGACCCGTTTGGAGAGAGGTATTTCCGACCCTGACTCCTGGTTCTTCTTCCCCCACGGAGCTCGCGGTGGCTATGCCTGGGTTTGTTCTCAGCTTTGGAACTGTGCCCCCAGCCCTGCAATCAGCAGCATTCTGCCCCAAAGTATTGTTTCCGCACCCACACACATGCACCCGCCACGAATTGACACGTCGGGTTTTTTTTTTTATTGGGGGCTCTTACAGCCACTACAACATTCAGTACATCATTTGTATCAAGCACATTTGCACACATGTTTCCACATACATTTCCCAATATTTTCCACTTGAGCCCTTGATACAAGCTCCTCTTTAAAAAAAAAAAAAGAAAAGAAAAAACCTCCCCTTTCCCCTTCCCCCCTTTTTTTCCCAATGAATCATTTTATTGGGGGGCCCCTACAACTCCCATCACAATCCCTTAGAACATCAGTTGTGTGCAGGCCACTTTTACACACCCATTGCCATCATCACTCTCAAAACATTCTCCCTCCCTCGAGGCCCCCATTATCAGCAGTTTTTTTATAAGTCTTAGCGGGATCAAAGTTAACAATCCGATGCCAGGAAGTGCTGCTGAAAAGACGCCTCACCCCATCCCAGGGAAGGGAGGGGGGAGGATGCTTCCGAATGCCACAGCCCCCAAGTGCTGAGAGGAGGCCTGGAGATGAGAGAACAGAAGGTGGCCTCCTCTGGCCTCACACTGAGCACCAAGCAGTGAGCGAGCCCTCCCCCTGAATCACAAAGGGGCACTGCCAGATGAAGGCCAAGCCTGTGCCTTTCCACCCTGACTGGCCCAGGGGACTCACCTCTGCTGCCCAGCCCCTGACTTCCAACGCTGCTTTTCATTGGTAGGGAGAGATTTGTTTCTCCAGGTGAATCACCCCTTGTTGATTTTTCAGATAAGTTCATAAGTGCAAAAATGAAGACGAAGGACGGTATTTTAATTACGAGCAATTCAGCCTGGCAACTCATTCTCTCAACCTGTCCAAGTCCTGGACAGCCGAGCCTCGCCAAGTTCCCCATCTGCTTCTTCCGGGTGCCCGGGGAGGTGGGTGCTGATACAAGTTCCCACAGAGAGAATGAGAAGAACTTGGACCAAATGTCTAGTTCTAACAAATAAAGAGGCTCAGTTCTGGGTAAGAGTCAGTTAAGATTTTTCCACCGCTCTGGGATGTCTTTCGCCTAGGGGTCTTGGGCCGGGGTGGCAGTGGGCCAGGAGAGGATGGAGAAACGGCAGAACTAGATAGCAACTCATTATTCAGACATTTGAGAGTTAGGAAAGGCTGCTCTTGATGCCCATGGTTTTGACGGGTGCAGGCCAGAAGTGTCTCCTGAAAGAGTCACCCTATGCTGCCATCTCCTCCAGGATTCCTGGAGGGCCAGGTTCCTCCTGAAGTCGGAGTAAAGGCCCTTGTTCTGTTATGAAACGGGCGCTGGCAGCATCTCCTCTAAGATTGCCACGCTGGAGTAGGGAAGAGGGTGGAGGCAGAGTCGAGGAGAGAGCAGCGTGCCAGTCTAGCTCCAGTGCACAGGGCCTTCAATGGTGGCCTCAGTGCCACCAGGAGGGCAGCGGGGCAAGAGGCAGCAGGACGGCAGCCAGAAGTGGTCTTGTGGGAGCAGCTGAGTCTCTATCAGGCTGGCACCATGATGGGGAAGCCTGGAGTGCCACCCTCTGGCAAGTGAGTCTGGGTTTGGTGGCGGGATCCTGTCATACAACACTCCCACCAGGCCCTTGGCATTTGAGCTTTAATGGTTTGGGCACACTGCCTAATTGCTCACAGTGTGCGCTGGGTTGGAGACAAAGTTCTTTATCAAGCTCCGGGAGTATCTGCTCACAGCACAGAGGCTGTGATACGTTCATCCCCAAAGCTCCTGAGCTGAGCACCAACCTGCCCGAATAAAACCAATTTTGAGTTTGTCCTTAAGTACCTACTCCAGATGATGGATCCTTTTAAAAAGACCAGGCTACTCACCAAGCATGGAGGAAAAGCTTCTTTATTTTAAGAAACCACCGCGAATGAATGCTGCAGCATTCATTTATTTTAAAAAAGAAATCACGTAAAGATCTCAACAAACTAGATTCTGGAAATGAGTACTAAGCCTTGCCCAATGTGCTAAAGTGGGTCAAGTACGGTTTGGAGGTAAGGCTGCTGTAGTGAATGCGACACAATTGTCTCTAGGACTAGAGACAAAAATTCTGAGGGATTCTTGATTCGAGGTAAGGTAACATTCAAAAGCCAGGTCAAGCCAATAGAAGCCAAGTCACCCAATCCGACCTTTGAGAAAGAAGGGCCAAAATGAACAATACGAATGGATTTTGCTTCGCTTGTCATGGAACCTGAGCAATTGGAGCTGTCAGTCTATCAGTGATGGGCTTAATTGGCAGGTCTACACTTGATTTTTATAACTGTGGAGTAGGAGTTAGAGAGAGGGATGTCAGAGGGGCATGGGAGAGGAAAATCTACTTCGTTGTCAATTATTCTTTTTTAAGAAGTTAATGCTACTGCTTCACTCCCTTGTCAAAAACCCTTAATGGCAAAATTGTAGCTAGCGTACTTCTAAGTGACTCATAAGGACCCTGGATGGTGTGATTTTTCTCAACAATTATTCTAAAGGTGGGTAGTGAGCTCTCACACAGCAAAGCTATGAAAGAGAGGTTTGGAGGAAAAGGTTCCCCAAAAATCACAGCCAAGAAGGGCAATATCAGACAGTGGAAGACATGAAAAATGATAATAATTTATGCATTATCAAGGGCTTGGAGGGAGGGAGGGTCAGGAGGGAGAGAGGGGGGGAAATGAGGAGCTGATACCAAGGGCTCAAGTAGAAAGAAAATGTTTTGAGAATGCTGATGGCAACAAACGTAGTGGATGGATTGTGATAAAAGCTGTATGATCCCCCAATAAAATGATTTTAAAAAAAAATCACAGCCAAGGCAAAGCTATTGGAGTAGTTCCAGTCTGTCCTATTTGAGTCACCATGATGCAGAATCTATGGCAAGGGTTTGAGGTCTGTTGTTGGTTGGTTTTATAAGTCACTGTTCAAAGAACAAATCATAATGAATGAAGTTGGAACGTTTTGCCTCTCCCTGCACCACCCCCTTACCCCATTATTCCAGTACCTTCAGATACATAACTGGGAGAGCTAGGTTTAAGGAGGGATGGAATGCCAGCAGTACAATTACCTAGGGCACAAAGGAGCTGTGTAACATGGCTCGGGAGGTCAGAGGCTCGGGAGTCACTTGGCTGAAAGGCTGAGAACCAGAGAGAGAGATGTCCATAGGTCTGGCTGAAAAGAGGTTGTCCTGACCAAAGTGCTGTATCCCGAGCATTTCTGATCTTAAATTGTAACCCTTTAACTTCCCTAATAAACCCCACCCTAGAGTGAGTACGGTCAGTATCTTCTTTACAGCCAGTACAATGAGTTTTTGAACCCAGCAAAGAATCAGAGTGCCTTGGGAGGGATGTTTGGTGTCAGACTGGTCGAGAAGGTTGGAAGGTAGACACAGACCTGACCTCATCCTCATAGGATGCAGTCTTGGACTGGTGTGGAGCTGTATTTTCATTGCTCCTTGTTAAATCCAATGAGCCCCGACACTGCCCCCACCACCACCATGTGTATAGTATGTAGTACAAATATATTAATGAGTATATTAAATAAGGAGGAAGACTGAAAAGCCATGATATGACCTTCAAGAGGGTATACAAAAAAGAGCATGTTAAATCTCAAGACAGCTGAAAGAAGCAATTAATCAACACAAAGCAATGAAATAGAAAACAAACATATAATAAAGAAAATCAACCAAGCCAAAAACAGGTCCTTTGAAAAGGTTAAATAATGCATAACTCTTAGCAAGGCTAATCAAAAAAGGAAGGACGAGGACAGGTCCCATAGAACTCCAAAGCTAAGAAGATTTAAGGGAAAATATTGTGCCAAAAAATTCTAAAATGCAGGTAAAATGAACAAATAATTTGAAAACATAATTTATTGAGACAGGTAAAAATAGAATATCTCTTACATGAATCAATCAAGCAGTAGAATGCAATTAAGATCCAGAGATTAATTTATGTACATGGAACTTTGATTAATGGTACATTAGTACCAGTCCGAACCCAGTCATTATACACAGAAAGTTATCGCGGTTGATCCGAGCCACCCTTACAATTGTCCCTATGCTTCAGGCCATTGTTGTAGCCACTGAGTTAATCCCTCTTGTCAAATGCTTTCCTCCTTTTCACTGTCCTGAAACCTTACCAAGCATGATGCATAACGTCCAGCTCCAGAGAACGGTCTCTCCTGGCAAGATGTCCAAAGGATGTGAGATGAAGCTTCACCCTTTTGCCTCTAGGGAGCATCTTTTCAAGACAGATTTGTTTGCTCTTTTGGCAGTCCATGGTGCTTTGGATATTCTTCTCCAGAACAATAATTCAAGGACATCAATTCTTCTTCCACCTTTCTTAGTCGATGTCCAACTTTCACATGCCTGTGAATGAGACAGTCCAAAATATCTTGGCTTGGGTCAGGAACACTTTTGAATCTTACTATTGAAAGTAATATCTTGCTTTCAATCTCTTAAAGAGGGCATGTGCAGATTTACCCAATGCAAAGAGTCATTTGACCTCTTTACTGTTGTTTCTTTGAGCACTGATTGCGGATCCAAAGAAGGTAGACTCAATGACAACTTCACTCTTTTCTCCATTGATGATGACATTACCCATTGGTCCAGTTGTGGGAATTTGGGTTTTCTTTAACACTGAGTTATATCATTTATGTTGAAGGCTGTAGTCCTTGATCTTCATCAGGAAGATCAGAAAGTGGAAAGCAGCAATTCTACACCATTTCATCCCCCAGAGACATGGGGATACCCAGAATTACATCACTTCTAATGATTTACCCTCTGCAAACAGAGTCTCTATATAAATTAGAGTAGCATATTTGCACAATATCTTGCAAATTCTATTATAGTTTATTATCACAGGATTCATGATATTAACCTGTTTATACTCATGGATAAGTAATTTTATTGTCAGATTATAAAATCAGGAGTTTTGATAACACCTATTTACATGGGGCTTGTTGGTTTTTTTGTTTTTGTTTTTGTCACTGCTTTCTGTTCTTAGCCAAAGCTTTTCAGCATTTGAATGGTTATCTCATATACATTTTTGCTTATGAAAAGAACTAAGTCTAATATTTAGGCCAAAAAAATGTTGTGATCTGCTGTTAAATAAGATTGCAAGTATATGGAACACTAATCAAAACTTAGGTTTCTTATTTTAAAGACTTGACTTTTAAGGTGAATACATTTTTTTTCTATGCTAGCTCAGTCCTCACTACTGTTTTATATCCAGCTGTGGCCATGCTCGCCAAATGGCAGCCAGTTCCTGCCTGGACTCAGCGTACTGGCTCTCACACTGACGGCATTCTTCAAAGAGCTCATGACATCTCAACACAGGCGAACCAACTTTGGATGCTGGCTTACACAAGAGCAGTCCCTCTTATTTCTTGTCATGTTGCTGTCAGTAGGCAGAAATTAGTGCTTGCTCCAGTGGAATTTCAGTTTATGACATTGAAGGAAAGAAAGAATATTCAAGTAAATTAATTTCCTAATGGCAAAGCTATAAACTTTAAAAACCTCAACTGCCCTGGACTTTTATTCATCAATTACACAATGACAGATTACTTTGCCAAAAAGTGATATATCCCCCACACTAAAAACAAGTATATATCTCATAAGAATACTTTTAGGTCTATCAAAAATGTTCTCTAATTCAGCTAATTTGGGAATGCTTACCACCATATATTTTTACTCATTAAATTGTAAAGTCTGGAAAGTTGTGCTTTTACTTTAAGTACATTGCGACATTATCATTATGCATCAAAATGTTAGCCTTTCAGCATGTCATCAACAGAAAAGATACTGGAAATATTTCCATAAGTGCGGTAGTTACGTAATCTCATACCCACTTAAGTGTAGTCTGTCAATCAGGTTGCAGTTTGGTGACCTCATTTTGAGGTGCCACTGAGAGATCTGGCTCTCTGGAGGTGGACCAGCCTCTCTCTCTCTCTCTCTCTCTCTGCCTCCACCTTCCTATTGAGGAGCCACGCTGAGACCTGCACAAGCAATGGAGATGCCTCCACCGCCATGTGATCCACAGGATTTGTACCCACTGGTGATGTTCCTACATTCTGTATGTTGCTTCATGAGTCTGAAGAGGGACTTATGGACCAGAATCAGGTTTATGGACTTGAGTTGGACTGGCCTGGGGTGTTTTATCGATTGGCAAGTTCTTCTTATACCTATATGAGTGCCTCTGGATTTGTTTATCTAGTCAACCCGGCTTCACACACTAAGTTTTCAAAAACCTGTGTGTGTTCTATCATAACAGCACATCTTCATTTAAAAAGAAAAGTATTCTGCTTTAGGTGAAAGTTTACATAGAAAATTAGTTTCCTATTGGATGGTTTTTCTATACTGGGCTCCACAATGTGGGTTATATTTCCTATAATGTGTAAGTGTTAACCCCATTTCCACCCTCGGTTCCTCATTTCCTTACCTTTGTATTTCCATCCTCCCTGCCTTTGCATTGTCTTTTTTAAAAAAAAAACTTGCATGATAAATTGATTTAAGAGACAAGTTTCTGTAGGTATTATTTTATGCACCTGTCATTTGTGTGACTGGATGTCTTCCTTTCCAGGTCAGAAGGGTGTTTTAGGGTCATAATCTCAGGAGTTGCTCTCATGTCTTGTCCAGCAAGTAAATCTCGTCATTGTGAGTGCATTTTTATTGTTGTCGTCCTACATTTTTCTCTGTCCAGGAATCTCTGTTGGGATCTGTCAGAATGGTCCACAGTGGAAGCTGGGCACCATCTAGTTCTACTGGTCTTGGGATCATGTAGCTTGTGTTTCATGTGGTTCACAAATGTCTTAGGATTAACTGATTCATGTAGTTCTTTGTATTAATGGCTCCTTAAGTATCTTTCTTTGCTTGGCTATGGATGGGAAGAGATCAACAGTTGTCAGAGGGTTTTTATTTTAGCATCCACTAGCTTTCAGTTGTAGTTGATAGACTAGTGTGATGTTATTAATGTGAGCATTATTAATTTCTTAGATAATTTATAGCAATTTTTTATTTGGAGCTGTACAAATATATAATTAAAGTATTTCTTTCCCAAGGCACAACCGTTTGAGAAGCAATATGTAATTTCAAGATGACAGGTAGTTGAGCATGAATACAATTACAGCCCCAAAGAGGCCACGTATAGAACTGTTTATAACATTATCTAAGCTGCATATTAAACTTAACAGAAGAAAAATCAACTGATCTTTTCTAAGTATTTAACATTGTTATGCCACTACTATTACTAAGCTGCTATTACGACAACTACTATCGCTGCTACCACCACCACCAGCAGCAATAGACTCAGACTCAAAGCAACCATAGGTAGGGTTTCTAGAGCTGTAAATCTTTAAGGGAGCAGACAGCCTCTTCTTTCTTCCATGGAGCAGCAAGTGATTTTGAACCACTGACCTCTCAGCAGCCTAACATTTGCCCTGAGAGCACCACCAGGGTTCCTATGGTCTATCAACATGGTTCAAGGAAAAGCAAGACTCACCTTCTGACTGTCAAAGGAGTCTGCCTGTTGATATCCCCAAATCTCAAAGATCACAAAATTTGTTCAAATGATTTAGTGTATGCAAACTGATCTACCATAATTCAACCACTCTTTGAAACTTATTTTTGAGATAAAATTCATATAACGTAAAAAATCACCTTCTTGGTCACTTTAAAATGTACAATTCAATGGCATTTAGTAGACTCACATTGCTGGGTAACTACTGTCACTATCTAACTCCAGAATATTCCATCACCAAGAAAGGAAACTGGTACCTATTAGTAGTCACTCCCAATTTCCCTCTTTCTCAATTCTCTGAAAACCCTTAGTCTACTGTCTGTCAGTATGGATGGATACATCTGTCCTGGATATTTCAGACAAATAGAAATGTCACATGTGTTCTTTTGTGTCTACCTTGTTTTACTTAACATTATGTTGTCAGAATTAATCCACATTGTAGCATGCATCCACACTCAAACTCACTGGCATCGAGTTGATCCTGACTTATAACGACTCCCAAGGATAGGACACAACTGCCCTGTGGCGTTCTGAGACTATAATGCTCTGTGAGAATAAAATCCTTGTCTCGCTCCCATAGAGTGGCTGGTGGCTTTGAACTGCTGATCTTGCAGTTATCTATCAGTGTGCCACCAGGGCTTTATCAGTACGTCATTAAAACTTACGTTATATTAATACCTCATTGAATGGAAAGATAGTATATTTTATCTATTATAAAACATGCACTAAGACAAATTAGAAGTTATCAAAAGTGACCGATATCCTGGTCATCAGTGAGCTGCAATAGCATGGTATAGCCATTTTAAACTATTGAGTCACGTGGTTTATTATGCCCACAATAACAAATTCAAGAGAAATGGCTCCACGTCCATTGTCAGAAAGAACATTTCAAGATCTATCTATCAGTGACATGCCATCTGTGATAGGCTGTCAGCCTACAAGGAAGACCAACTAATACAACTATTATTCGAATGTACACATCACTCTAAAGCCAATGAGGAATACATTGGAGAATTCTAGCAATTTATTCAGTCTGCAGTTGATGAGAGATGCAATCAGGATGCATTGATAATTGCTGGTGATTAAGATGGGAAATTTGGAAACAAAGAGCAAGGCTCAGTAGTTGGAAAATAGGCTGCTGGTGATAAAAGCAGGGCTGGTGATGGCATGATGGAATTTCACAAACTAAAGAAATCTGTGGGCTTCCGTGTAAATCCTGGTGAATTGATGCTTTTGAATTGTGATGTCGATTCAGAAAGTTTGAAGGCTGCTAGGAGATCAAAAGGATGATCTTACAGGAAGTACAACCCAAAGGCTTCTTAGAAGCAAGACTGGTGAGATTTTGGCGCAAGTACTTAAGACATGTTGTCAGGAAAGACTAGTCTCTCAAAAAGAGCATCACGCTTGCTAAAGGGTCAGCCAAAAAGAAAACTCTGAACAAAACAGATTAACATTAATGGTTCTGTATTTTGTACAGTTGTTTATTTTGTACATTTTTTTTTCTCACTCATTTTGCTAAGTGGCAAGAAGAAATCACTCAGGCCCTTTAAGATCTTGCTTAGAAATATTCTCAGTCAGATTAACGTTTTTATCATCTGCAAGTTCTACCTTCAACCAAATATTTGTTCACACGCATTCTTTGCCACTGCATAAACTCATCGCCTTTCTTCCATTGCAGAATCGCATGCTCATCACTTCCCAGTAAAGCCTTGCCAAAAGCACATTTTACATCCACACTTCTAGAATTTTGTTGGCTGCATTTTCTGACAATAGTTCTCTAGAGTTGTCTTCACTTTTTTCTGAGCCCTCACCAGAATTGCCGGTGGAGTGCCCAAAATTCTACCAATGGTTTTGTCAAGGCAATCTGAGCTTCTATTATTAGCCACCTTAAAACTCTTCCAACCTCACCCATTCCACAGTTCTGAAACCACTTCTCCTCATGAAGTATTTGTTAGGACAGCACCCACTTCATGATGATTTCTGTCTTTCTTGTTTAATGTTGCCATAACAGAAATATCGCAAATGCTTGGCTTTTAAAAACAAATGGAATACCTCACAGTTTAGACGTCTGAATCTAGGGTGCTTTGGGGAAGGCTTTCTCTGTTGGCTCTGAAGAAAGATCCTTGACTGAGTTTCTGAGGGATCTTCCCCCATGTCTCCTTGCCTAATCCGCGTGTTTTACCTCCTGTAAGAGATGGATTTGAGACAGGAGCTATACCAACTCTGCCTCACTGACGTAACCGGAAACCTCATTCCCAAACAGGATGACAATCACATGGATAGGAGGTGGGATTGACAACACTTATTCTTGGATCACACAATTCAATCCATAAATCAGTATAGCTAAATATCTTTCAATTTTGTCGTCAATCTCAGAAAGCACCAACTTTTGATTTGGTTTCTCTATTGCTTTTCTAGTCTTGATTTCATTAACCTCTGCTGTATTATTTATTCTATCCTTGCTTTAAGTTTCTTTTTCTAAACTTCTTTAAGTAGCAAGTTAGGCTTCTGATTAATTTTTTTAATGTAAGCATTCATGAATCTCCCTTTTTTTTTTTTAGGTTTCCTAGATTAGAGTATATGTTTTCATAATAAACAGGTTCACCTCAATGTATTTTCTAATTTCCTTTGTCATTTCTTTTTTGGTTAATAGGCTATATATGAATGTTTTTCTTTTAATATCCAGATATTTGGATCTTCCAAATTTTCTTGTTCTATTTTAGTCCACTCTGAAAAGAAATATTCTATGATTTGTTTTGAAGTTTACTAAGACTTGCTTTGTGGCTTAACATATGGCTATCCTCTAGATTTTAATGATGTATGCAGGGACATGAGAATATATCCTTGTATGGATCTGTGTTCTATAGATGTATGCTATACCTAGCTAATTTATAGTGTTCAGGTTTGATTCATCTGTTTCCTTACTGGCTTTCTGGTTAGTTGTTCAATTCATCTTTTACGATGGAGTATTAAGAGTTTCTATGACGTGATTATGAGGTGCTACTGGGACTGGATAACAAGCATCAGAAGATTACACACAAATTATACTGTTGAGAATGATGGGGGTCGGAGCAGAGACCCAAAACCCATTTGCAGACAATGGGACATGCCCTCACAGAGGAGTCACTGGGATGGGATGAGTCCATTAGGGTGCGGTACATAACATTCCTCACCCTCTCATTATGATGACCCGAGTATCACTTCGGGCTAGATCAGAGCATGTGCAGAGGTAGTTAAAGACAAAAGAATTCATTGCACATGGAATCCAAGAATAGGAATAAAAAGAGCGATACCAGGAGGGCAGGGGAAAGGTGGGGGGATGACAAGGGACCTGATTGTGACGTTCAACACATAACCACACATACCCCTCCAGGGGGCACAAACAACAGCAACCATGGGGGAAGGGAGACAGGGGTCAGTGTAAGATATGAAAATAATAATTTATAATTTACCAAGTGGCCACAAGGGGGACAAAAGGGGTAAGGGGGAGGAAGGCGCTGACACCAAGGGTTCAATAGAAAATAAATGTCTAGAAAATGATGGCAACATATAGTGCAAATATGCTTGATACAATTAATGTATGGTTATAAGAGCTGTAAGAACATCCAATAAAATGTCACAAAAAAAAGTTTCTATAAGAGTTTAATTATTTGTGACCTCAGTCCTGCCCAGCTTTGCTTCACGTCTTTTAGAGTTCTCTTTATGTACCCATGTTTAATTGTTTTATCTGCTTGATGGATTATCATTATATAATGTCTTCTATGACTCTATACTAAGGTGATCAGACATCCTGCTTTTTTAACAATTTAACAACATCCCACGGCATTTTAAAATTAAAATAAATATATTACAATACTATTTTTGAATTCTATGAAAGTTTTTGTTGCTCCATATAGGCCAGTTTTTTAATCAAGAACATTCCCCCCTGCCCAAATCACTGGTGTCCCACTTAAAATCTGGTCATTTTTAGGAGTCTATACCCACCACATCTTGCTGTAAAGATTGGAAGGAAATCCTCTCCTACTTTGGGTATGGCCAGGGGAAAGGTAACCTTTTTGAAACACACTCAAAATATTGTGTTCTCCTTAACGACTCATAATAGGAGAAATAGATGGTCTGAACAAGCCCAGAAATAAACCCACAAAAATGCAGTCAATCCATGATAGGTATAAAGGTAATTCATTAGAAAAGAATGACCTCCCACAACAAATGGTGCTTAAACAATGGGACAACTACCTGCAGAAGCACAAAACAAAAAAATCCACAAAATTGTTAACTTTTACAATAATGAACTCATTTATGTCAAAGACCTTAGACATAAGTGTTAAGTCTAAACTCATCAATACCTAGAAACTAGAACAGGAGAAAATCTAGATGACCTGGGTTTGGCAACGACTTTTAAAATATACTACTATAATAGTTAAGTCTTGTGACAACTTAGGTGGGTCAGGATTCTCAGAGGGCAGACCCTTAATTTCTCAGAGGAAATTGCACCTGGTAATTTCCCATGCCCTGACACAAGGTCAACTAGAGCCAATCAGCTGTAAGATTGAGTTGGGCTGAAACACTCTTAATGAGATCACAATCCTGATGCAATCAGTTAAAAGGAAGTTTCTGAGGGGGTTGGCCATGTCTGTACATGTGGGTGCTATGCAAAAGCTTGCTTGCTTTTTGCTGGGTCTGGATCCTGGACTCACGACCGTGGGCTCTTTGGATTTGAGACATGGCCTGCAATGTTGCCTGCCAATCCTGCAATGTTGCCTGCCAATCCTAAGAGTCATCAGTAGCCTGCCATCTGACCTACTGACCTTACATTCATTTGTCTCTGCAACAATAGCCTGGTCTGTTGATGTTGGATTCCTTTGCTTCTACTGCCCCACGGGATAGTCTTACTACTGTTCTTGGCTTTATCAACCCTCACACAGATACCACAAACTAAACATCTTAACCATGGACTTGGAACCCACTGCCTGCACTTGACCTTGTCTGCTTCTACCACAGTGTTGTGCCATTTTCTTGGTGCAAGTTTCTCTTTCTCTAGATGCTGGTTTTGCTGCTCTAGCGAACCCAACTTAAGACAAATACCCAAAGCCCAATCCATAAAGGAAAAATTGGCAGAATAGGTCATAATAGATATAGCTGGACTGCAAAATACAATGAAAAGAATGAAAAGACAAGTCACAGACTAAGAGAACATATTTCAAAACATCTCTAACATGAGACTTTGGTCCTTAAAATCCAATAAGAACAAAAACAGTCCAATTAAAAGAGGGAACAAAAGATCTGAGACCCCAGCAAATGTGAGATGACAAACAAGCCTAGGAAACAAGGTAGAACACAAACCTATTTGAATGACTAAAATCCCCAATTGTGTAACACAAGGTGTGACCAATACCAGATGTAAATGATAGACTTTAGCTAAAAGTAGAGTGTCAATATTAGCTCAAGTTCAGTAAGTGTAGCACTCCAAGGCATGGTGTTAATGACAGGAGAAGCTCTGGTGGAAGGAGTAGTATAAAAAAACCTAACATTGATCTAAAACAATAAAATGCATTTGAAAAGTTCTTTTGTGTAAAGGAAAAGAAAAAGAAGTACTGTTTTATAAGTAGTTTAATATTTTATTTGAGAAAACCAGTTAAAAGCACTTAATTTTTTTCTGGAAATCATAAGCATTTACCAATGGTGTCAATCTGTTTGAACAGTAAAAATAAGTTATGTAAAAGTTGAGCTTCTGATTTATATCACACTTTATATTCCATATTTTATATATCACATGTACTCCTTGAAGGGAAAAGACTAAAAGTACCAAATGCACAACAAAATAGATTAGATGTAATTGTTTTTGTGCCAAAAGAATTATATTAGAATAAACAATTATAAGCTTTTGACAGATGACAAAGCCATGTTCTATAAATATAAATGTATGTGATATGTTATAGCATCTGCTACAAATATCAATTTTACTTCTCCAAATATTTTAAACTATAGTCTTTTTTCCCCATGACACAGTTTCCTCATTTATACTTTAGGATTTGCCCTTTGTGCAGATTAATTATGAAGACATTTAATGAATTTTAAAAAGATCAAAGCATTTGAACTATGGTGTTGGCGAAGAATACAGAAAATACCATGGTCTGCCAAAAGAACCAAGTTGTTTTTTGTTTTTTTTTTGGATTTTTGGGGTATCACTGCCCTCTGGTGGTGGGAGTAGGAGGCCCAGCCTTGCTGCTGAATTTGAACCTCCAACCCAGTGGGCTACACTGGGCACAACCACTACGCTACCGGGGCTCAGGGAGCGAACCAAGTCTTAAAAGGACAACCAGAATGCTCCTGAGACATGAGAGACCTGGAGACCTGGAGTCTCATACTCTGGACATGTGGTCGGAGAGACCGGTTCCTAGGGAGGTGCATCCTTCTTGGTCAAGCAGAGGGAAGCAGCAAAGAGGAAGGCCCCTGACAAGATGGGTGTGCACAGTGGCTACAACCATGAACTCAAATACAGTAGAACCCCGGACCTCGACGCGGATTCATTCTAGGCGTGCCGAGATGCAATGCGGTCAAGTTTCAAATGAATTTTTTCCATAATAACTGAAAGTGGATGAATCCGTTCTTGACCACCAAGTTTTTATCCTAACCTTGCCTTTTTTTATACAAAACATTACACATAAATTTCAAAGTAAATAAGTTCAGAGTTAAATTATATAACTTAAATAAGAAAACATTAAACGTTTTTAACAACTACAGTATGGGTCATACCTTGAGATGGACAAGGATCTGGATCTGTGGACATGAAGGTGGAGAGGAGGGATGGAAGAGAAACACAGTTTGGAAGGGGAATCCCCTTTCATAAGCTCACCTAGTAACTGCTTTTCAGACGTGGTTTTTGCTTCCCCCCCCCCACCCTTTGCCTTTTTTCACTAGGATCCAGCTGGCTTTCTCTAAAAATCTGTCTGACGTGGTCTGCTGTTGGCGTTTCCTTGAACGTTTTCTAAAAGGGTTTACTACACAGCTGCAAAAGGTTTATTAAACAACCCTAAGTAATGTCAAGTGACTTAAACACGAACTGCTTTTGTTTTACAAAAATCACGTGCGTCGGGTAGAATCCTGAAGTTTTGGTTGAGCTCCGATGCAAAATTTTTTCTTGTGTTGGAATCCGATGACGATACGTTGAGGACCGGTGCGGTCGAGTACCAGGGTTCTATTGCATAAAAACAACTGTGAGGATTAGGGCTGGCCTGGGCCATGTTTTGTCATGTTGGGGCTAGAGGGCCACTATTACCTGGAACGGGATGGATGTCACCTCACAACAAAGATACTTCATAAAAGTTACCCTAGAAATCTTACAAATGGTGTCACCTCAATTGTTTTTTTCTTTTTTTTTAATATTAAGGGTGACATCTTAATGCGAGAGCCCAACTCACTCGGAGTAGGTCAGCATGGGCACGGACACTGCGTGACTAATCAGTAGCTGTCCCTTCACCGCTTTCCCCTCCCGTGTTGGAGCAGGTCTCTATTTCTTTGGTGTCAACACCAGACAGATGGTGTAGCTGGTGGGATTTGGAGTTCACGCTGTGTAAGAAACATGAATCTCTAAACACAGGATGTACACACAACATAGCTGCTCACACGTTGAAGGAACGTGGCACAAAAAGCACCTGACAAGCATTGCTGGATTTCCTCGTCAGTCAAGTCCAGGGCAAAAGGAGTGAACCCTGGATGCTTTCAATTACTTTCCTCTCGCATACAAGCACTCCTTTTTTGTCAATGCTGCTGTATTTACATGTAAAGTCACATAAAATGTGTACAGACAGTTACAAACTATGTGCAAAAGTAAAACAAGAGGCCTTGTGCACCACTGTGACTTTTTTTTTCTTTTTATCACTTCTTAGAATCCTTGTAGGGCAATTATTGCAGGGTGGCACAGAGGTATAGCCTAGGCTCAACAAAACGACCCCCATACATTTTTAATAATGAGTACAAAAATAAATGGATTTCTAAGTTAAAAGACGTTTATTGGGTCATATCCTGAGAAATACTGATTTTTATTAGATGAATTTCTTAGGCGCTATGATTTTAGTTTTGTACAAAAAAATAATCTTTAGCTTCTCCTTTTCCATACATTTCCTCCCCAGATAAGTGGGGAGACGGCAGAGTGCTAGAGAGGTACATAGCAGAGCACGGAGCATTTCTGACCCTGGACATCGACGTACATTACATTATTTACATGTGATCATGACCAGAGCAGAGAAGCAATTGGTGCTGATCAGTATACAAAGGAAACCTTAACCATCAGATTTCAAAGATAACAGAGATGACACACAAGACACTCTTCAGTGCTTCGGCGGGGCTAACAATTTTGGGGCTAACCCAATCAAATCGGATCATCAGGAGAGGAGTGCTTGTACTTGTTGTGGGGAACGATGCAGAATGTTCTCGGGGTCCTTGTACTCATTGGCCGGGTTCATCACAGCTGCATGCACTTCACTGTAGGCTCGGCAGACCAGGTCTGTAGATTGTTTCAGGATCTGCTCTCTGTCAATAAACACACGGCACATGAGCACAGCATCCCCAAGTCGAAGACTTCCCGACTGTTGTCAGAAAGCCTTGCATCTGAGGCAGCCGATGCCATCCTCATAATGATCACACAAGTATCATTTAAAAATCAGCGTGCCACCGGGCCATTTAATTCAGGAAGACAGCTCCTTTTCCCCATGCGTTAACTCATTCTTTCCCACTAGTGTTCAGTATGAGCGCAGACTATTGTTTGCTGCTGCGTCCTTAGGGCACATGTCTTATGGTGGATCTGCTAAACACACAGTAGAAACTGGGACCTACTAGCAGAGCATTGATTTTACAAAAGCAACTGAAAATACGTTAACATTAAAGAAAGATGTTCACAAATATATTCAACACTCTTCTCCCTTAGAAATAGCGACACCAACACGTCCAGCATGAACACCCACAGACGCTGGATTCCACTTCATCTCTATTGATGGTGCCAGCTTAAAAACATGGAACACTTGCCTACAACCCACTGCAGCAGCTTACAAATGTGCATCGCTCCAAAAGCACCCAAGAGTCTTGCAAATACTTCCCACAGTCGTTAGCTATAAAATACAGTGTTGTGCCCAATCCGCACCAGGCCTCTCCTGTTCTCACAATGACCTCCCTCTGTCCCCCACCAGCTAGAGCGACTTACTACGTGTGCCCTTCTCTACCCTGGGACTTGGAACACCAGCACCAGGCTTGTGATGTTGCAAAGGTGACATTTAAAATACTTTGCTCCAAACCTACGCCCCCCCCCGCCCCCCAGCATTTCCCATTTCTGTTCATGGCATTAACCATGTAATGTCAGCTTTAGTAAAGGGACTAATGATCTCGTTCTTCCTGGCACGCCAACAAGACTCATCTCCTATTCTTTCCTTTCTGATCACCAGACACTGGTGCTGGTGGCACACCCTTCCTCGTGTGCTTCTGGAGCCACGTGGACGTGGCTGGAATGTGTTTTTGTACATGCACGGGAGAGTTACAAGTCACTTGTTCTAAGCTGGCCACATCAAGACAGGTGAAGAGGGTTCTAGGAGCTTCCTAGATGGAGGACATGTTGGTGAAGAGTTTTCTAAGGGGGAAGAGTGTTGAATATTTTTATAAGCATCTTTCAAGTAACTTGATTTTGCCACGTTCATATATCCTCTAATCATGACGTGTTTTGAATAAAGTGAGTGGTTAATAAATGTTCACTAAATGCTTGAAAGCAAAAAAGACCATTTTTTTTCCTTAAAAGAATTCTTAGTCTGGACACAGAGTGGGAATGGTAACTATATGCGCTTTAAATGTAATGCGATTAATGCATAATTATACTGGATTTAAATGCTTCGATATTATGCATTAACAGAATCCATTCTTTAAGCTGTTTCTCTAGGGCTTAGCATCTTTTTTGGATAATCATGACCAAAATAATGCATTTGTAAGTCTTTCTGTGGAAATGTACGTATGTATCAGAAGTCAAGAAAATAACACACAATGTTGGGTGAAAGAATGAGGGAAGCTGTAATTTGGAGCTTGGATCATCAGGATCTTGCTTTCATGGGGGCTCAAACTCTGGGAGAAACTTGAAATTTTCAGAACTTTGCTACAGTTTCCAAAGCAAGAGTGAGCAGTAGCAGGGCGTGGGACAGTAACAGGTCTGAGCGGAATGACTTGATTTTATTAGCTGTGCTGCTTTTCTGCCAGCTCCTGGGTTCCCAAACTCAAATTACTGAGCTCATGGAGGGATCTGGTGAAAAGCCTCCTCTTCCTAGAGATTCTGATTTATTAGTTGCAAATGGGCTCCAGGGATCTGTAATTCTGCCAGTCCCCAGATTAGCCAGGTGTGGGAACCTAGGTGTTAAACAGATTCTGGCAGAAATGCCTTTGAAATCCTCTATTCCAGCAGTTCTCAACCTGTGGGTGGTGAGGCTTTAGGGGTTGAATGACCCCTTCACAAGGGTCACCTGATTCATAACAGTAGCAAAACCACAGTTATGAAATTGCAAGGAAAATAATTTTATGGCTGGGGGAGGAGGAGTTACCATAGGCAATAGGAAGGTTGCAAATCATTGCTCTTTAGACCCATGTGAGGTTTCAGGATATTTTTGATGAGTCTTCCCATAATCAATTGGGCTAAACCACAAATGTAGCAATATGGTTTAAATATTCGATTTCATAAATGAAAGAGATGAAAAATACTAAATACTGGCAGTTTTAAAATGTGTTAGAGATGCTGCATACCGATAGCCATTTGGCAACAAGTCAGATATTTAATTGCAGATAGAGGCTTCTCAGTTCTGCATTCAAAGCCACACGGAACTCTGGGGGGATGTGTAAGTAGTCACCACTCACGTTTCTTGCTCTGTCTGCACTCTGTCCTGATCCAAATCAGTCCCAGGGGTTGTCTCAACGCCCAAATTTCATAGTTTTTGTGGCGTGGAAGTTTATGCAATGTTTCCCTTTTAAGAGTTTTATACAAATTGTTCCAATGAAATTGGTTATGATTTTCAGCAAGTGTCAGTATCTTAGTTTCTTTCTGTTTGTTCTGTTTCCATGGATCCAGCTCCCTTCCCATCCCTCCCCTCCCCTCCCCTCCTCTTCCCTCCCCTTCTCGGTAAATGTAAACTGTTTGGCTTTAGAGACTTACAAATTTAAGGAAAGCATGACTCACAGCTGATGGTGTTTATGCTACAACCTAAGCTATTGTTTTACTAAAAGGTGCTTACAGACAGGAGTGGTTTCAGTTTTCGGCTAAAAGGGTGTCTCCGAGTGATAGTCTTGGGGGGTTCCTCCGGTCTCTACTGTGTTTAGGGATGCAAGTTTTGTTCTACATTTCTCTCCCATTCTGAGTTAGACTTGGATTGTCTCCCTGGTCAGAACAATCAGCTAGTAGCTGGGTTGAATCCTTTTGGTCTCAACTTAGACAAGGCAAACTTCTCTACTGTCAAAGAAAGTACTGGACAACATGTACTTTATAAGATACTCTCAGCTTTTAAATTATGCAATCCCTTTAGCAATTAGGAGCATTTTAAGGATATGTTATTAAAGCAGTGCCCTTCTCACTCTGTGTATATATATGTATACACACACGCGCACACACAACAGTTGGGTTCCTAAATATTAACAGATTATAAACATACCTATTATTTGAATGGCTGTTTCTGATGAATTGAAGGGTTTTATCTACTGTCATTTTACTATCCTCTCCCTTTTATTTATAGTATTAAATACTATGTTAAAACAGAGACAAGGTTTTCTACACCCATAAAGAGCTACAGCCTCGGACACTCCCGGGGCAGCCCTGCCCTGTCGTATAGTGTCTCTATGAGCGGGCCCGCCCTGATCCCATGGCAGTGAGGATTGCTGTTAAGTGAATCCTTTGTCTTTTGAAGTCTTTGTGTCTATCAGTCTATCTATCTGGCTGGCTTTTTATCTGCCCGCTTATTTGAACACCTTATCTAGTTATTAGTCTAGTACCCTGGTCCAAATTATCACTTATCGAGAACACCAAAATATGGAATATCAGAGTCAAATAATTATGAGTCATTACAGGGACACATAATTTTCAAAACGGAAAAGTTGCTAGTATTCTACCATTAAATCCAAAATGACCAAAAAAAAAAAATCTCAGTCCTTATACACTTGGCATACACTTACCCATACACCACCTGTGTATAGGTAGAGAAAGGCATTTACTTTTCTCTGTTTAGCAGTATAAACTAAGCATGGCTCCAGTATAGGAATCCCTCTCAGATTTCAGTTACAGACTATGTCAGTAAATTACATGCAAGCCACAGCTTGTGGGTAGAGAGTACTTTCAGCACTGTGTTTTCAGGTCAAAATGCTAAAGACAGGCCTTGTTTCTCACATGACCAAAGCACAGGCCAAAAAGGCTAGTTGAAAGTAAAAAATACATTTACTTGAGAGTAAACTACGATCTGCAATGTTAGAGCATCAACTTTTCTGATACTTGTATTACCATGAAACCCTCATATTAGTTTGTTAAGCAATTGGGTGGTTTAATAACTCTTCCTCTGTTCAAGTTTGATGTTCCAAACTCTTTTAAAAACATGACTCGGAAAAATAAGCACATGTCAAAAAGTTAATAATCCATTAATGAGGAAATTATTAGGGTAAATAAAGTTGGTTCACAGACTCTTATACATATTTAAGAGGAAATTCTTCTAGTGCCATCATTCCAGAGATTCTGGATTCCATGAAACTTTTAAAGTTCTTTTCTGCAATACTCTCCCGAATGTTGATCAGAATCCTTACATAGAAGCTTTGATCTAAACAGCCAGATGAGGAAGTGGGCACCATCCAGTTCTAGTCGGGTGGCCAAAAGGACAACTGTTCACAGAGACAGTAAGTCACACATTCCATGTCCTCCTCTTCTCCTGCCCTTGAAGTTTTCATTCCTCTCTTGCTCTGGGGCACAGAGGTCACATGCATAAGAAGCCATGTCCCCCCCTCTCTCCTACCTCTAGCTAATAACCACTAATAAACTTGGACCTCCTATCCTTTGCCTGTTCTTCTCATCCAATATTTGAAGTCATACAACAAGATCCCTTTTGTCACTGACATATACAGTCGGCATGACATCTTTAAGTTCCATCCACATTATAGCGTAGATCACGACTTCGTTTCTCCACGTGGCTGAGAAGTGTTCCCTGGTAAGTATGGTACCAATTCTTCTGTTATTGGATATTTAGATTGTTTCCACTTTGGGACTATTGTTAATAATGCTGCCTGTCAAACCACTGCCATGGATATTCTTTAGATCTTGCACTAAAATACCACCTAAAATCTAAAGTCAGTAGTTTGGATTAACTAGCAAAGGTTCTCTCTGCCTTGCTTATGTGTTCTGAAGAACAATCCATAGGGGATTGAGATGACAACAGCAACTTGATCAGTAGGAAATTTAGGGAGCAGTGAGTCTGTGTTAGTAGGGTTGGCGGAAGTCAAAAAAGAAAGTGATGACAATGGATGCACACCTTGAAGAATGTTCTATTGTACATATTCTTAAAAACAGTAAGAAAATGTAAAATAATTTTAAAGGAGTATTAGATTAAGATAGGATGAATACCATACTGGATAATGTCCTACAGAGGAGTACGAACTTTGTCTTCTACAAGACAGAATCTCCCCCTTAACATGTAACTCCCCACACATGGGGATCCTTAATCCACAGTGACCAGAGACTCAGAAAAAGGCACATCGCTCTGTACACCACCAACTGAAGGGACATGCGCAACGACGCTTCAATACCACTTCTTTCTGGGAAAGAAACGTTCTGTTTGCTCAGAACTCTTCCATTTCATTTCTGAGTGCTGAGAAGTTTTTCTTAATATCTCTTACACTTAGAAAATCATTTATTATGCCAACTGATCAAATATCAAATACAATAATCATATATCTGATGTACTGTTAGAAAAAAAGGAAAAAACACTCCAAGATCACTGCTCTCACATTTTATGGTTAAGATGGAAAAATTCAACTTGCTCAGTTAAAAATGCCATGGTGTAGCAACAACCAAGAATCATAAGGTTTAAAAATTATAGTAAAGATGAATATACAACTGCATGGAAATAATGCCCTTCTCATTTTAAAACATGTTCTGAGAAATTAGCTGTATTTTAATAAGTATTGAAAGTCTTAAACTGTGATAAGAAGGGAACCAGTTACTTGCAGAACTATTGAGCTTGTCATTAATCAGTACTTTTGGATTTGGGTTACCGTAGCAACACGACACAACTTTTATCATTACCATAAACCCAGCAGTTCTAAAAATAGCTTATTCCAACACTCAGGTTCTGTCATCATTAAAATTGAGCTTTATTACAGCACCAGTTAAAAGTGCAATCAAATGCACCACAGGGGAATAAAAGGTGTTAATTTATGGTTGAAAAACTAAGGACAAGAGATGATAACATAGTTATGAATAATAGATTGGTTAATGAATGCACATTTGCTTTCCCTTTAACACAATGTAAATACAAGAAGTGTCACAGTGGGTCAAAGCCAGTGTCTCAGCCCAGGTCAGGGTCCTCTCTCACAGTGACATTAAAGCTCATTACA
Source organism: Nesogale talazaci (assembly GCA_004026705.1). NCBI lineage: Eukaryota > Metazoa > Chordata > Mammalia > Afrosoricida > Tenrecidae > Nesogale > Nesogale talazaci. Next base: position 36,356 of record PVJH01013526.1, on the reverse strand, counting down.
CAAAACTGAGGCATGCATTTTGTAAGTGCAATTCATCACATATCGCAAACATCTTTGAGTTTCCTCAAAAATGATAAGGCGATTTCAACCAATGAAGGGAGAATAAAAATGCAGTGCAATCCAGTGCTGAAGAGAAATGGTTGTGGAGTCAGACCTTGGAGGCAAATCTTGGCTCTGCTTCTTGTTAGATCTTTGACCTTGGTCCCATCGCTTAGCAATGTCCTCTTGTGCAAAATAAAGAGTCTAACCCCTGGGTAAATGCAACGAGATAATCCACTACAGAATCCTCGTGGCAGGAGCCTTCGGATTAGACTACAACGAGGGGGGAATGGAGAGAGAGTGTGCATGAAATGGAGACGGGTTAGCTCACAGGCCCTTGTGAGCCCCCAGACACAGAGGATGCCAGTAGAGACCAGAGAGGCTGTTGTGGAGGTGTTTGCAAGTGACCAGAGTCCCTTCTCACATGTTCCCTTCTGGGTATATGCTTACTGAAATGGTTCTAGAGAAATCGGATTGGAATTACAAGGAATTTGTAGACTGGCCTGTTCTACTAGTGATTCTTTCCTCATCAAGAACATGATATGCTTATTTATTCAAAGTTTCTTTAAAATTTTAAAATTTCTTTTAAATCTTCATATAATTTTCTGTATGTATTCCGGCTTTATTCTTACAAAACCAATGGGGGTCTGATATAATCTTTTAATTCCCATATTTTCTGGTTAGATGTTGCTGGTATATAAAACAATTACTAATATTTATATGAATATTTATTTGAATCCCATTAACTAATTTAATTCTATTTTAATTCCATTAGTTTATCAGTTGATTGTCTTGCTTTGTTTTGATTGGGTACAGTAGTTAAAAACAAAAAGTTAAGAAAACCTTTTTCCAACATTGATGTCTACTATTTCCCTTTTTTAAAGTACCTGCCTGAAACTTTGAGGTAAACAGCAGATGGACCCAACAGCAGTCTTTCTTACGTGATGAATTTAGGGCAGGCCACTGCTGCGAGGTGCTTTCAAGCCGATTCTGATTCATGGTGACTTCTGATGTGACTGGTCAGAAGCCTTCCAGAGGGGTTTCTTGCCTCTATTCTTCAAGGAGGCAGACTGTCCTCCCTTTTCTCCCATAGCACCGCTGAGTGGGCTCACACATCAATCTAGTAAGTACGCAAGTCCAAACTGTTTGCGACAACAGTTAGAGACCTTGAGTACTACGACGCCTCACAGCCACCAAACTGATTCTGACTCACAGGGACGCTGTGGGGCGGGGTAGAACTGCCCGTGTGTTTCCAAGACTGTAATTGTTAATGGGAGTGGAAAGCCCGGTGGAGTGGCTGGTGGTCTCAACCTTCTGACCTTGCAGATCGCAGTCCATCGCATAACCACTGTGACCCCCCCCCTCCAGACCTTGGCTGCATGTGCAGCAGTGTGCACACCTAACACAATGAAAGCAAACAAAACCCATTGCCAGTGAGCTGAGTCTAACTCACAGTGGCCCTGCAAGACACAGGAGAACTGACTCTTTGGTTTCCAAACGCAAGAGCATCCAAGGTAAAGAAAGCCAGCTGAAGAACGGATGGAGTTGGGCTACAGTGGCGGTGAAGACTACTGGAAGTACCATTAACTGCGCAGAGAACGAATAAGCCTCGTTCTGTCAGAATGCTCTTGGGAAGCAAAGGTGGCAAGATTTGTCCCCTGCACTCTGGACATGTTTTCAGGAGGGACCAGTCCCTGGAAGAGGACACATCATGCCTGGGTAAGCTGAGGGTCGGAGAAAAAGACAAACAGAAGAATAATCAATGCACTAGAACTATGGTGCTGGAGAAGCATTTGGAAGTACCAGGGGCTACCAAAAGAATGAACGTATCTGTCTTGGAAGGACAGCTAGAGCACTCCTTAGAGGCAAAGATGGCAACACTGTCTCATGTACGTTCGACATGTTGCCAAGAGAGGCAAGTTCCTGGAGACGGACATCGTGCTTGGAAAAGTAGAGGGACAGAGAAAAAGAGGAAGACCCTCACCCAGATCGGCTGACCATGGCTGCAGCGAAGCGCTCACGCAGAGGAAGCACTGTCAGGATGGTGCCGGATGGGGCAGAGTTTCCTCCAGTGTGGCTCTGAGTCAGAACTGACACCCGAGTTCCTCTGTGTGCACCCATTGTTGCAGCCACACTTCAACTCAGCTTCTCGGGGCCAGCGTTCCATTCTGTTGTGCAAAAGGTCACTAGGGGCCGGAACCGACCCACTAGCACCTAACAATGAGAACTTTATCTGCTATTAAAAAATATGTGACGCTTTACCCAGTACTGGAACCAACTACTTACTTCACTGTGGCACTCAGCAGAAAACTCAGTTGTGGCATCAACAGATTGTCTGGGGCTGCCAGGTAACGGTCAAACTGAACCTTGAAGAAAGAGAAATGGAAAACATAAAGTACACATATTTGCTGTCAAACATTTCACTTAGGAGTTCCATCTTCCAGAAAGAAATTATGTCATTAATCACTAGTTCTTTGTGTGTTCTAAGATCAATTTGTCTGGGAGATGTTCACTAAAACTCCCTAAGCCTGTCTGTTTGTTAATATAGTCCATATTAGGAACACCTGAAAAATTCCAAATTCAAACCATTCATTGTTAATGTCCTCTCCCCTCGTTTTTTTAAACAACAACAAAAATTCATGAGATTTCAAGTCTGCTCGACTTGCCTGCACGCAAGGTATGTGCTCATTTGCTCATGCATTCATTCGACCAACATTTGCCGAGTACCTACTACTTGGAAGGTCCTATGGTAAGTAAAAGGGATAAAATGTTGAAGAAAAAAGTAATTATATTTCCTAGCTACACAGAGCTTAAGGCAAGTATTAAATAATAATATAAATATTTAATTACAAAATCCGGTAAGTAGTATGAAGGAAAAAAATCACGGTGTTATAAAAAACATCAGCCAAGAAAACACGATCATGGCCTACAGGTTTAGCAAAACCCATTTCTGTGGAACAGGCCACTTGAGGTGATAACTTAGAGGTGGCAGACAGTAATTAAGGGGAAAGGGGTTTGTTTTTTTTTTTTTTTCAAGGAAGAGAGACAGCATGAAGACACTGAGGTAGGGAAGAGAATGAATAGAGAGAGAGTGGTATATAGAGATTGTAGATGTTTATAAGAATTTTACTTTGTAGTGTTTAGCACACAAATGTATTAAGACACCATGGAAGATACATAGGAGAGTATATTTACTTTTTAAAAAGCTAAATCTGGATGTAACGAACCAAATGGAATGGAGTGTAGTAAGGGTACACGCAAAGGCATGAATAGGCAGCTATTGTAACCCTGTAGGCTAGAGAGCTGGAAAGGAGGCAGAGAACTTGAGAGCCAGAATAAAGTCATTCGTTGGAACCGTATCAATTAATAAATAGCCCGATCACCAGATCTTACTTCTTCTTTAGGTGTTTGTTTTGTTTCCACTGCAGGGAACTTTGACCCCCAATCTACTACATTCAAATGTGTATGGGTTTCAGTCCCAGGGGAGGGTGTATGGCCCCTCAGGTAATCCTTGTCTTCCTTGTCCTGGGTATACATACGTGTGACTTTCTCGATCTCCCTACATATACAGCACTTTGGGAAGGAATTTATCTCCAAAAGGAACTCTCCTCTCCCTGCTGTCTCCCACCAGCCCTGTGGTGTCTAATTTATGTGTTCATTGTGCTCTTTAACCCTAGCGCCACAACTAGCTACGGCCCTGGGTTGTTGCCCCTGCCCTCAGCCCCAAGAGAGCTCGAAGGGAGATGAACACCTTGCTTTGGTAGGCATAGAAAGGTTAGAACAGACACACACAACACTTCGTGAATACAAGCACTCCAAGTGAGACCAGACTCTTTGGGAGTGAAGTCTGGCTGAAAATGGCCACATTGAACAGCAGAGTGGACCCGGTGCAGATAGGTAGAACTTCCAACCTTCCATGGGTTTTACGTCACTTTTTCTCGAGTCTGCATTCATTTAGTGGCTGTAATCCACAACTTTTTAACTGCTCTCCAGCATTCTAAGAGAGTTGATTTTGTCAACTTGTGCTGATTTATTCAAATTTGCTTGCTTGTGAGGGCCTGTGATTGCTGCTGCTGCTGCTATGGGTCGGGCTCTGATCAGGTCAGCAGTGCACACACACCTGGTAGTCCCAGTAAAGATCTACAGCCTCAGAAACCCTGTGTAAGGTTGTTGTAAGCAGGAATCGACCTGATGGCAGTGGGTTTGTTTGTGTTTGTTTGTTTGTTGAACACACAATTGGTCATGCCACCATGTTGCTAAACACATTTTTTATTATTTAATTTTGATCACAAGTAGAAGTTAAAATCAAACTTCAATTTTTAAAAAAGGCGGTCTAATTCACACTGACCTTTAATCTAATTAACCATGACAATTAATCCTCTAACAAAAAAACCACTAATATGGGTCACAAACAAAACTTAACCAAGGTCATTTTTTCTTTAGAGAAGTATCACATATTAACTCAATTATTTTTAAATTAACACAGTGAAGACTGAATATTTTAAAATCAAGAAGTTAAAAATCAAGCAACCAAATCAATGTGAAGGGGTGGGGAAGTAATGAAGATTCAAAATCCATCTGTCAGTTAACACATTAAAGACCGGATAAACGTGGGATCCATTCACGATGTGTTAAGATGAGGTACTTAAGCATTTATACTGATAGATGTATTTTGTAAGTGCATATGTGCCAGGTGGATAGAAGACACATATTTCCTAAAGACTGTGTTAGGTAAATAAGACCAAATAGTAGAAAGGGACTCAAATGAGCAAGTGACAGAAAGGGAAAACAAACAAAAAAATGTTGAAAATAGAAATAAAATAGGAAGAGGAAAGAAACAAGAAATAGAAGAAGCAGGAGGAGAAGAACAAATAATTAAAGATTAGAGAGGTTTTTATATATTGTATCTTGCATTTTTTCAATTGGCGTTCAGTTTACATTCACTGAAATCTACCAATTTTAAGTGATTTGATGAGTTTTAACAAATATACATTTGTATAGTCATTATTATAGTCATGATAAAAGATGTTTTTAACCCTCTAGAAGTTCTCGAGCTCATCTATAATCAATCTTCTCTTTCCATGCCCAAAGCCTGATCTGTTTTCTAGCCCCGTTGTTCTGAGTTTTCTAGAATGTACAAAGAGGATCACGCAATTTATAGTATTTTTGCATCTCGCTCATTCACTGAGCATAATGCTTTTATATCGTCGCAGGCATTCACTGCTCTGATAGCTAGGGCTCACAGCCAACTTGGCTGGGCCATGATTTTCAGAGGTTTGGCAGTTAGTACCTAATAATATCCCCTGGCCTGACCGAACATGAACACCAGGTAGTCAGAGCCCATCAATTCTAAACTTGCATAATGAGATAAGATGAGATGTAAGGCAATACCTGGCTCAGGTCACAATCCAGATACAATTAAAAGGACTGTCCCCTCTGGGATGCCATGGAAAAGTGTTTTTTGCCTTTGCTAGGTCTAGATCCTGCATCTGGTGGATTCTCCAGTTCTTTGGATTTAAGACAATGGCCAGCCATATTACCAATGGATCCTGGAAGTTATCAGTGACCTGCCATCTGAGCAGGTGATCTTGGATTGAGCAAATAAGCTTGGATTCATTGCCTCTGCAGCTACTTAAGATAAAAGCCCCAAGCCAAACATCTGGCCTATGACCTTGAGACCTGTTTGGTTTTGCTTCTTTAGCGAACCCAGCCTAAAATAAATAATTCATTTTTCTTACTAAGTAAGTATTCCATTGAAAATAGGCACATCATATCACCTATCTACTCACTAGACAATTTTTTTAAAATTTTTGCTTGGGTGTTTCTTTGGGCTGTTATGCTGGTATGAATTCTCAAACAGTTTTCTTTATGTGAACATACATGTTCATTTTGGGTGGTGCAATCACTGAGTATTTGGTGATTGCAAAGAGACCTGGTGGCATAGTGGTCACATGGTGGGTTGCTAACTGCAAGGTCAGCAATTTGAAATGACCGGCTTCTCCATGGGCAAGGAGCAGCTGACACTGAGGCACTGAGGAAACTAAGACGCTGGTCAAGGAGAGCCCCTGATCAAGCCGATCCCTTAAATTTTGCTCATTGGCCTGAATATGGCTGGCAAAGTCTCCTCCCTGCTGATTCACAATGAAAGCACGGTGGCCAAAGTCAAGGAGGTGGCGGCCATCATCAGGCTCCAGATGAAGAAGAAGGAGCTGTGACCGGTAGTGGCCACTGACCATGTGAAGAGGATAGATGATGAACTGATTTCCTTGGCTAGTCGTTTCTTTATTTTATTTCACTGCTAAAGAATGGACCATATATCCGGACATTTGAATTTTTCCAGGACATGCTCAGGGAAGCCTTCCTTGGTCTGACTTCTTTTTCTTTCTCTGGTTGCTGGAACCCCTTGGCTGCAACAGTTGTTATTTTGGTCAACAAACAACAAGAGAGCTGCTGGGTTGTTACTGCACTACCCTGACCAGTCTTGCAAGCAGGAAAAGGCAAAATCGTATGCTCTGGTCTGGATACACTCTATTTTCTTTATCCTTTCATAGTGATTTAGGTGGCCTCCGACTGAGGGTGCATTATAAATAATAATGCTTCAAACAATTCATGCCTAAGTTTCTTTGTGAAGATACATTTCCATTCCTCTTGAGCACGCACCTAAAAGTGGATTTGCTGGGTCACATGGTCAACTCTATATTTAACATTTTAAGGGGCAAATGAAACGTTTTCCAAAGCAGCTGTGTTATCTTACATTCTCACCAGTAAAGTATGAGGACTTAATTTTTCCACGTGCTCCCACACCTGTTGTTATCTTTCTGACCGTAAGCATCTTCTGACTAGATATGCCCTCCGTGAAATTTTACAGGGAGTCCTTCAAGTTGAGATGAAAGGCCATTAGACAACTAACATCAAACCATATCAAGAAATAAAGATTTCCAATGAAGGTAACTATGCAGATGAATGCGATCATTGATAGATGTATACTTAGCACAAATAAGGATCAAATGAGCAATGAAATAAATCTGACTCAATCATTTCCTTCGTTAAACCTAATAAGAGGGTTTCAAAACCAAAGTTTGTCTTTCATCTCTATAAAGATCGCTTCTACTAGACAAGCACTTACTTACTCAACAACTGCCCCAATAGGCAAATGCACTTGGATTTCCTATAGCCACGAATAAACCATAATTTTGCTCTTTCCTGATGTGGGAATGAATCAACGGAAACAAGGCAAATGACATGATTATATGAGATGGTAGTTTGTATTTTTGTTTCTGATGCATTTTGATGTGATTCTACATATTAATATTCACTGATCTTTCAATCATCATTTTTAATCCTGAATTGTGATTTGGAGTAAAGAGCGTTAGCATTAATCCGTGTAACGTAATCACGGAGAAAATGGAACAGCCTGCATTTCCTTCCTGCCAGCAACTGCAAAGAACATGCTGGAAGAAATCAGAAGAGTGAGGAGACTACCAAGGTATAAGGAAATATTGCTACAAGTGAACATATTTGTCAGATTTGTTCAAAGGAATGCATCCATACACAATCATTATTTTGAGACCCAATGTAAATACCGCATATCAGGAGGTGAAAACAATCACGCAGAGCAAAACTTGCCAGCCGGCAAGTATGAAGAGGGGTGCTACACAAGAAAATCTCACTGACGTGCTTGCTTAGGGACTCACCATTGCAGTCTTCAGTGCCACGGGGTCTAGGTTGGGCAAGTTAGCTAGAGAGCCCTAAAAACAGGAAAAGCAGTTACAGAGAGAACCGGATGAAAGGAAGAGGTGACATACTGTATATTGTCAGTGCTATCTCCTCATCCCTAATAAAAGCAGGGATGGATTTTTTTCACTTCTGTATAATCCTTCAATCAATCATTTTTGTTTGATTAGCATGAAAGCATTCAATATTATTTGTTGGAGGTAGAGAAAAGCTCATATGTTTGTTAATAAGGGAAGGAGCAGGATATTCCAGATTCACTCATAAACAAACAAAAAGAAGTTCTTAAAAGATACCAGTGACACATGGAGAACTGAAGAGTTTCATGTCATGCTCATAATTTTCATTCCTTTCTATTTAAAGGAAGAAGCGTTCATGACTTTCTAAGGTTTCTGTCATTTCATTACCTCTGTCTCCTGGCGTTCTATAATTTAACAAAATCACTGTATATACTAGAGTATAAGCCAATCCAAATATCCACCAAGGCACCTAACTTTACCACAAAACTGCAATAACACGATCACTGACGTTTAATGGGTGCACAAGCAAATGTGGTGAAGAAAGCTGATGGTGCCCAGCCATCAAAGGATATATTGTCCAGGGTCTTAAAAGCCTGAAGATAAACAATAGACCATTTACTTGAGAAGAGACCACACCCACACAGAAGAAGCAAACAGCCAGCATGGCCACAAGGTGGTGAAAGGTCTAGGCAATAGACATCAAATGGGGGAAAAAAAAACATATCACTGTGTGCACACATCCCCAAGGTGCCCACTGAGGACACGTGGGAGCATGAGCAAGAGTGGTGAAGAAAGCAGATAGTGCTCAGCTATCAAAAGATACAGCATCTGGGGTCTCAAAGGTGTGAGCATAAACAAGCAGCCATCTAGCTCAGGAGCAACAAAACCCACCATAAAAGAAGCTTGCTTGCTTGTACAATCATGAAGTGCTGAAACAATCAGGTATCAGACATCAAAGAACAAAAATCAAAATCAATGGTCCAATTGACTCCCGATATCGCTGAAGACAAATGGATACAGAAGCAAACAGAGTAGAAGAAATGATGGTGCCCAGCTACCAAATGATTGAATGCCTGGAGTCTCAAAGACTTGAAGATAATCGAGTTGCCATTCAGCGCAGTGACAGCAAAGCCCACATGGAAAAAGCACACAGCAAGCGTGATCAAGAGAGGCTGAAGGAAGCAGGTATCGAGCATCAAAGAACAAGAATCACATCATTATGATTGAGGGAGAGAGCAGGGTAGGAACTGAAGGCCCACTAGTAGGTAATTGGTCACCGCTTTACAGGGGAGTCACGGGGAGAAGACAGACCAGTCAAGGGACAGCTGGGCAATGATGATGCATACAGGTTTCCTCTAGTTCCTGAAGCCTTCCCCTCCCCTCCCCACCCCCAACCATCATGGTCCCAATTCTACCTTACAAATCCAGATGGACTGGAGAAGGTACACTGGTAGAGAAGGGAACTGGAGATATGGGGAAACCAAGATGGATGAGCCCCTTCAGGCCAGTGGTTAGATTGGAGAGGCTGGAAGGGTAGAGAGAAGGTGGGCTAGAGAGAGAACCAATTGCAAGGATATACACATAAGCTCCTATTTCAAGGACGGGCATCAAAGGAGTAGGTTGGGGGAGAGGTCGGGCAGTGTGAGATATGACAGAAGAATAACAATGTATAAAGTATTGAGGGTTGGAGGGAAGGAGAGAGCAGGGGAAGGGGGGAAGGGAGGGAAAAGCCAATACTAGGGGCTCAAGGGAAAAGGCGGCTGATTGGAGAAAGATAATAGCAGCGGACATGCGAAGGAGCCTGGCACAGTATTGTTTATGTATGTATTGTGAAAAACGATGTATGAGCCCCCAATAAAATAATTTAATAAAAAAAAGTACTGAAAAACTCGGCTTATACACAAGTATATACGGTAACCACTCCAGAAGTGATTATCTTTCAAAAATAACAGGCTACAGTTTGCTGAATTAAGACTCATTAATAATCTATCCAATGAGTTAGCACATGATAGATGCTGAAAACATCAATAGTACGAATTGCCTTTAGATATTTTATAATAGTACTTTGTATTTTTACAATATTGTTGTGCTTAATATTATTACTTTAGCCAAAGCAATCTATAGTAATAAAGGTAGCTAATATTGTGAGACAATCTACTACATGCCAGGCAGTCATCTATAAACAATTCATGTGTTATTTCATTTTCTCTTCAGAACAACCCTGTGACAGTTACTAAAGCCATTCATCTGCAAATGAGACAACAAGCAGAAATCACATACTTCCCCACTGCCAGACAACTATTAAGTGATGGAGCCAGAATTCAAGTCCAAAATCTGGCTGTAAAGCCTATATTTTAAAACAGAACATTATTTGAACTAGGAAATCTACTTGCTTACCTGTTCAGGTTTATGTTGTTGTACAATGTTATAGATGTAACTCAAACCTGCTCTAGTTAAAACATAAGAGGCTTGTTCATTTATAAGTGTGTCCAAATGTGCTTCAATCTAAAATAGAACACAGTACAGAGAAAACAATTTTTATAAAGGAAAAGAATTGATGAAAGTAAGAGCAGACAATTCTGGAGTCTTAATTCTCCTTGATAAACCTTTTGTTAAAGTGGCACATACTATTAAGCACAGGGGATGCTTCTAGAGCAAGACATTTTTCTTATCTCAAAGAAGTGCTTCCAAAGGGTAGAAAGAATTTCTCTTTAAAACATGATCACCAAAAAGGATTTCAGGCCAAGCCAGTGGCAAAAAAAGTTTGGGTCATTTCTCAGCTTTTTAAAAAAGCTAGTGATAAGCAAAACCAACTAAACAATTAAAGAAACAATCCAAAGACATATAATAACAATACAAATTTACATACTTAGAGCAGCTGTTTTCAACCTGGAGGGGTCAAATGACCCCAGGGGTCACACCTAAGACCATCGGAAAATGCATAAATATGTCATAATATATAATTACATATTGTTTTGTAATTAATCACTATGCTTTAATTATGTTCAATTTATAATATTGAAAATATATCCTGCATATCAGATATGTACATTCCAATTCATAACACTAGCAAAATTAGAGTTATGAAGTAGGAATGAAAATAACTTTATGGTTGGGGTCACCACAAGGTGAGGAACTGTATTAAAGGGTCCCGGCATTAGCAAGGTTGAGGAACACTGACTTAAGAGTAATTTGGGAAGATGAGAACGAGAACGAACTGGTTTTTCTGACCACTTCTCTCTTTCAACTCAACAAATAAAAGATACCACCTGGAAAAACCAACAGGAAATCTCATGGGCACCAGGAAAGTCCTCCTGAAAAAAATCAGGTCTGTACATTCCAGGGCAGAGTTGATGCTCCAACAGAGCCTAGATCAAAGATTGCAGGCTTTGGAATCTCCCAGGAAGGCGGCTGGCAGATGTAAATGGAGCACACTCAATTTGTTTTGGGGAAACCATCTCATGGAGCAGAGGCTAGAGGAGGGGACTTCCCTGAGGTGCGCCAACATTTAGGAAGGGCAAGACCACCAGTTCTACCTTCACTGTACCAAAGGAGGCCTGAAGGGTCAGGGGGTCTTCTTTATACTCCTGAGAACACCCCCCTAATTTTAACAGCTTCTGTATCAGTCAGTGACACATTACACTGTGAACTATGGTGACAATGGTGTGGCAGTCACTAATCTGGTGTCAATTTCAGGACTGGGAATGTAGGGGTGGAGCCGAGCCTGTCAATATCGATAGCCAATGAGACCTATGTATGGGCACGGCTTTCTCCTGAGAACTCTGGGAAATCTGGCCGCATTTCCCCTTTGGAGGTGAGAGACTCACAACTCAGTTCCTTGGCATTCTCTACTGACAAGACACAAGGCTGACTCCCTGTGAGACATCCCAGAGAAGAAGCCACACGGGCTTACCCTGATGGAACCAGACCTCTGATGCCAGAAAAGCCATGTAGAGACTCTTGCCAGTGCTGAGATGCTGGAGAAGGCAAAGAGAGGCTGCTGCCAGTACTGAGATGCTTCTACTGCCACTGGATACACAAGACTCTGCACCCAGTGGCCTGTGATTGTCCTGGTGTCATTGTATGTGCCTCATGAATCTAAAGACTTTATAGATTAGTATCGGACATACGGGCTGATAGCAGACTTGTGGGCTTGGACTGGATTGGGTTGGCATGCTTTCTCAATGTTCCATTCCTCTTGTATATAAATCTCTCCCTGATATACATATGCATGTTTATAAATTTGTTTCTCCAGTCTACCCAGACTAACACATATGGTATCTGCTACCATTTGAGGAACTGCCCTTATCCAAAGAACTCCAATAGATGAATCCTCACTACCATCTAAAAAAAGAAAAAGAAAGAAAAGTTTAAATAAAGTAGGAACTTAAAAGTCAACCACTTTGAATAATCACAAGCTTTCCCTCCCCACTCCCTGAAGCAACCTTACTGGGAACTGAAGCTTTTCATCTCTTTTTTAAAGTAACAGCATAAGGAAAGACTATTAGAAAATTTAAAATGAAATAAAAACCAAGATCTACAAAAGTAGACATAAAAGTGAAAAAGAAATGTGCTATGGCAAGAGCCAAGTTAGTGGCATGAAAGAAAAAAGAGAGGACGAAATACAGAGAATATACAATTCTCAAAGAAACAGATGATTAGGAAAGACATTTCAGAATGAACGAGAGCCCAGATGTGCCCCAGTGCATCTCAGTGCAGCCTCCACGCAGATGACCAGGACTGAAGAGTATGCTGCCTCCGGGTCCCCTGACCCAGGTGTCTTATCCTGTAAATTTGAATCTTCAAAGATAACCTGGTATATTTTCATTGTTGGGATTTTATTTTCCAGCCAAGGGTTTTTCACTTCTATTAGTATGAAATCAGGTGTTTTTCTTTGTTTTGTTTTGGGGGGGAGGGAGGTAGGTGTTTCCCTGCTCAAGCCCTTTGTGAGGGAAAAAAAAGACTATATTGTATTAGCTCCTAGTTCCTCTGTGGTGAACTAAATCTGCTTTGATTTTTTAAAAATTGCTTACATTATATCCTGCATAATAGCACTTGGCCTTCTTAACCAAAATGTGCATCATTAGTCTTTTTTCTCTCAAATGACTGAAAATTTTGCCCAGAGAATTTGCTACTGCAGGTGGGTGTGAAAGGCCTGATAGGGATTGATCAAGAATAATGTAACAGAAAAACTACTGAAACTCAAATGAAGGCTGAGTATGACAGTAGGACAAGAGGGAAGTAAAAGGAAATAGAGGAAAGAACTGGGAGGCAAAGGGCATTTATAGAAGTATAAATATAGGCATGTACATAGCTGTATATATATAAATATATATATAAATAAAATGATGGGGAAATGGGTCTACCCTATATACTTATATACTTATAGGGTTGGTATTAAGGAAGCAGATGGACATTAAGCCTCCACTCAAGTATTTCCTCAATGCAAGAACACTTTGTTCTATTAAATTGGCATTTCATGATGCCCACTTTTCTGATATGATTGAAGACAAATGTGTGCATAAGCAAAGGTGGTGATGAAAGCTGATGGTGCCCAACTATCAAAAGATATAGCGTCTGGGGTCTTAAAGGCTTGAAGGTAAACAAATAGTCATCTCGCTCAGAAGCAACAAAGCCCACATGGAAGAAGCAGCCTATGTGACCACCAGGTGTCGAGGGGATCAGCTAAAAATTATATCATTATAAATGAGGGGGAGTACAGATTGGGGACCCAAAGCCCACCAATAGGTGAAGCGACTTCCCCTTGCAGAAGGGTTGTGAGGAGAAGACAAGGCAGTCAGGGTACAGTGTAGCAATGGTGAAATATGCAACTTTCCTCTAGTACTTAAATGCTTCCTCTGCCCCACTATCATGACCCCAATTCTACCTTACAAATACAACCTGACCAGAGGATGTACACAGGTACAGATAGGAACCAGAAACATGGGGATTCCAGGACAGATAATCCCTTCAGGACCAGTAGTGAGAGTGGCGATACCGGGAGATGGAGGGAAGGTGGAGTAGAAAGGGGGAACTGAGTATAAAGAGCTACATATAATGGTACGGACAACAGGGAAGTGAGTGAGACATTGGACAGTGTACCATAGAACAAAGTAATAATAATGTATAAATTATCAAGTATTCACAAGGGAGCAGGGAGTGGGGAGGAAAGGGAAAAAGGAGGAGCTAACACCAAGGACTTAAGTAGAAAGAAAATGCTTTGAGGATGATGATGGCCACAATAGTACAAAGGTGCTTTGCACACAATGGATGTGTATATGGATTGTGATAAGAGTTGTATGCATGGCCCCTGAGCAAATTCTTGAAGCGTTCCATATTTTTACACAATGTACGAGCCCCCAATAAAATGATTTAATAAAAAAAAAAAAAGTTGTATGAACCCTCAATAAAATGATTGGGGAAAAAAAAATTGCTACTGCACTGCTATGATCTTACTTCTTATTCTTACTACAAGCTGACATGAGCATTCCGATGGGAAATATGAACACGTAAAGTTCTTTTGATGAAGGAACTGATAAGAAAAAAATTTGCATAAAGAGCCAAAATGCTTGTGTTTCAGTTCTGATCTGAAATGTATTGTTATAATAATAACCTATTTATGATCTTAAATCTTTTTTTTTTAAATGAAGAGAGAGAGAGAATATAAACTAGAGAACAATTCCAACCAGAGAGATACAACAAAAAACTGAAGCTTCAGGAAACAGGAAAGACTTAGGAGACAAAGGACATTTGTAGAGGTGTAAATACAGGCACGTACACATGTAACTATGTATATTTCTATATAATGGTAGGGACATAGACCTACGTACATAGCTTTATATGTTAAATAGTAAGGTAGCAGATGGACATGGGGCCTCTACCCAAGTACTCCCTCGATGCAAGAACATTTTGTTCTAATAATCAAGCATTCTGTGATACTCACCTTCGCAACACAATTGCTGAAAACAAAATGGGTGCATAAGCAAATGTGGTGAAGAGAGCTGATGATGCCTAGCTATTCCAAGATAAAGCATCTGGGGTCTTAAGGGCTTGAAGTTAAACAATTGGTCATGCAGCAAGGAAGCAACAAAACCCACATCAAAGAAGTACACCAGTCTGTACGATATGACGAGAGCATCACAGAACTAACTACCTTGCAAGACGTGAAACTGCCTTGCAAGATGGTGAACGATGAGCACAAGAAACTCCATTTTAAAAGAGAATTTCCTAAAGGAAATTCCATTTTAAAACAGAAAAACACTGTAAGACCCAGCTGGAATGTTGAACCACTGCCGAGAACAGATGGCTATAGAGTCACCCCAGAAAGTCTGGGGGACCCCAGCAAGACTTGCCTGAATGGTGCAGAATTTCCAGAATGACATCAAATGGCCAGCTGAACTGCCTATATAAAGCCAGTTAGAGACACTGACTTTTTAGAGAGGCTTGGAACCAAGGAGACATCAACTCCTGCTCTACCGGGGGTGAGTCCACCAATGAAGGCCATGCTTATTGGGATTATGATGCTGAAATAATAATATATGTAGTGCATTGCCCTTATACTCTATTTGCCCTGATATTCTTATACTTAATTGAGTTAGTTTTAAGATTAGATTGTTTGATGTCTGTTTACAGTGAATAAAATGAGCATCCAAAAAGGTCAGAGAGCGCAATTATTGATCACGCCACTCATGACTGAGTTGCCCACTGGATCAGGGATCAGGCTTTGGAAGACACAAAACAAAGAGTCATATAGATGCAAATTAAGAAGGTGGAGTGGAGACCCAAAGTCCATCTGTAGACATTTGGACCTCTCTTCACAGAAGGTCACAAAGAAAGGATGAGTCAGCCAGGGTACGGTCTAGCACTGATGAAACATACAATTTCCCTCTAGTTCTTTACTGCTTCCTCTCCTACACTATCATGACCCCAGTTCTACTCTACAAATCCAGGTAGACAGGAGTGCATGCACTGGTACAAATAAGAATTCTCCATACAATGAATCCTGGGCATATAAACCCCTCAGAACAGTAAGGAGAGTGGCAATACCATGAGGGTAGGGAAGGTAGGGGGCAAATGAAGTAACAGATTGCAATGTTCATTGTATAACCTCCCACCCCTGCATGACAAGCAACAGGAATATGGGTGAAGGAAGACATCGGATGGTGTAAGATATGAAAATAATAAGAATTTATAATTTATCAAGGGCTCAGGAGAGTAGGAGGTGGGGGGGGGGAGAGAAAAATGAGGAGCTGATAGCACGGGCTCAAGCAGAAAGAAAACGTTTTGAAAAAAATGAGAGCAACTTATGTATAAATATGCTTCACACAGTGGATATATGGGTTGTTACAGGAGCTGTAAGAGCCCTCAATAAAATGATTAAAAACAAAAAAAGGAGCATCACAGTAAACAGTGTACAGAGAATTAAAGAAACAATAGAAGACTAAGAAGATCAAGGAACAGACTCTTTTGACTGATAACTATTTGAGTCCTAGATAAACTAATGGAAACCATGAGATATCTAAAGCTTTCCTGAGATAATGTATCAACACAAAGGGGGCAAATTAAATAAATTTAAAAGATTATTTCTTAGAAGGAGAAATCCAGAGGGAAGGATGACACATCTTTGACTTTTATTTTCAAACAAACTGTGTAGGGTAATTTGACTTTAAAGCATGTATATAGTTAATTGATATATATAGTTCTCTTGAAAGAAGGAATTCAAAATTAGAAAGTAACACAAATTTAGATGTATCAAAACTTTTTCTTCAAAACAAAAAATAAACCAAAACAACTCATTCCTCAAAAAACAAAACAAAAAAACCCCAACTTAAATAAAATCGTACAATAACCACCGCCAAAGCATTTATATATAGGTGATAATACAACAGACACACCTATTCGCTTCTTTAAAAATGTCACATCTACCATTATGAATCAATACTTCCAAACTGGAACCAAGGAGTTAGAAGATTTTATAAATCCTTTATTTGAGCCTTCATGTAGACTCTTCAATGATGCTACTTCATTTAAAGGACTCGAATGATTGGCTTAATAAACTGTAATGTTTTGCCTAACACTGTTTACACGTAGATAAAAATATATCTGTCCTAGGTAACACCTTCTGTCCTAGCTGCACAGCTTGAGAAAGACAGCATATTATTCCAGTGTGAGAAATGAAATCTGCATACAGAATAGCTACTCAAATTCACCAGAAAAGCTTCATATTAACATCACACATAACTGACCTGAATCAAATATCATTTTGTAAGTAAATCATTTTATTGGGGCTCATACATACGACAAACCATACATCTGTTATCTCAAGTGAACATGTAACATTGCTAGCATCAACAGTTCTAAACATTTTATCTCTCTTCTTAAGCCCTTTGATATCGGTTCTTTTTTTCCCCCTCCCTCCACCCATTCTTGCCCTGAAGGGGGTTAATCTGTCATTGCTACAACCCATCCTTCCCCTCATTCCCTTTCTCTATCCTCCTGGAATTGTTGCACCCATTACTGTTTCCGAGAGGGCTTGTCTTTCCTGAATTCCACATAGTGAAAGCTCTGGTCTATGCCACTGTCTGTACTGTCTAGTGGGAAGTGTGAGGTTGGACCGAGCTCCTAATAGTGGGGTTAGGAAGGATTAAAGAACTAGAGGTGTGCTGTGCATGTCATTGGTGCTAAACTGCCCCAGATGTATTTTCTCCTCCGTGCAGAAAGCACTATCTCATTCATTATATGAGTACTCTGGCAGCGCCAAAGCTCAAACAGAAATCCTGAATAGATAAACTGACAGACAGACAGATGAGGGTATAACTAATCTTTAATCCGACTACTTCGGAGATTTATAAGGACAAGGCAATTTGAAATTGGGTTAAAATTCTTAGCTGAAAACTGTCATGTACGGGGAAAAAAACATTTGCTGACATTCGGTAGTCATGTTATAGCATCAGTTACCTGAAACTGTAGCATTTCAAGACGCCTGTCAGTGAACTCGAACAAAGCTAAGGTTGTCTTCATCATATACAGAGAATTGACCATGAAAGTAGCCATGTCAGTTGTGCTTAGGTTGCTGGCTGACACCGTGCACATCTGGAGGAGAGGATCCAAGACACAGGATAAAACCTATAGATGAACAACACCACCAATTAATTTTTTACTTATTTCCAAGTTGGTTTTAGGGCTCTGGCACTTTAATGCCAAACTAAGAAGGGAAGCGACTTTAAAGAGCAAGTAAAAAAAAAAAAAAAAAGATTAAATAGTACAATAATGCAATAGCTTTAAAAGTGGGTATCAATGAATTCTACTACTTGACGAGAGTGCATTTCACATGTGAAGGAGAAATCCGCCTAGGAAGCCAGGGGTGGGACAAAAAGCCAGAAGAATGTGAATAAAATAGACACAAGAAGGGCACGAAGCAATAGCTCTACGATTTACGACAGACCTGCACAAAATCCGCTTGGCGGGCATCTAACGGCACCACAGAAGAATCATGAGATGCCAGAACTTCACGCAGCAGCGTGAGGGTCTGATTCAGTGCAGAACTTGGTCCAAGGTCAGGTGGAGGGAGTTCGACCTAAAATAAAAATGATTCACCCATTGCTTATATTCTCTACTACACTCTCATATTCAAGATATCAGCTGGTTCCCAGCAAAGTAACATATGAAAGACGAACATATTAGCTCACACATACAAAAACCTATAATTTATCAAAAATTCACTTTGAATTATGCTCTCACAAAACAAGTAGTCAACAAGAAGTTGGGGATCAGAATTAATGTACTATTCTATAGGCTTTCATGTAAGTCGCAGAATTACATCTTAATATGTATTCTAAATTGTGTATGTGTATATTTTTTCAATGTGTTTTCTGACCAAGTCATAAGAAAAAAAAAGCAACGCCTGTCCCACTGTGCTCTAACTAAGCAGCACCAGCCACGTCCCGGCTCAAATCTGAAAAATCTGGGGGGTGGCACATCTCAGCAGGGGGGTCTAACAATCTTCATCTTTCAAAAGCGCTGTCTCAGGCAATTCTCACGAGGATGGTCTGTGGGTCCCACATTTCAAAATTCACTTCAGAGGCGAGATAGCATTAACATTAAAATATTAAGTTCTGGAGTTAAATAGAACAGCACTTTCCTGGAAAGGTACCACTTACTAGTTGTGTGACTTAGGGAAAGTTACTGAACTTTTCGGAGCTTTGGATAATTTTTGTACAAATTAAACAGATAAAATGAATATTTTTAAGATCACACAAAGTACTGATCCTCAAAGAAATAGAAAATGACAATAGACTGAAGAGATATTAGATCACTAGCTCACCCTCGCAAAAAGAAGAAAGAAAAGAAACCACACAAACGAAAGCCTCGGTGCCAGATGGCTTCATTGGTAACTTCTACAAAACGTTTAAAGAAAATTTAATAAGAATCCTACATGAACTCTTCCAGAAAATAAAAACGAGAGTGATTTTAAAACCCATGGACGACATCAGCTCAGTTCTCAGACTCACCATTCCCTCAGATTCCAAAAAGTTGACATGGCACAAATACGTAATTTTCAAATTGAGCTTTCAGATGAAAACAAATTGTTCTCAGAAAGAGTAGGAAGAGACAAAACATTTTCCCAGATTAGAGTCAAGCACATATAGTACCCAGAAAATGGCTCTCCAACAAGAAAAAATAGAAACAAGCAACTTGGCAAATATGCAAACATATTACAAGGGTGGAAAAAAATGGGGGGGAGGGGCCCGCAGCGGATTGCACTAATCATGAAAAAAGGTAAATGGTAACACACATGCACAAAACCATACAAAAATACAATTTAAGTAAAGAGAGAGAAGTAAATTGCTTACACTTCACTTGTGCTACAGAAAGGAGCCAATAAATAATAACATGGGAAAGATGTAACCTGCCGCCCGTTTCCACAAATTAAATTTAACTGGAGCTCAGTCACATGGATTTGCTTATATGACTTTTCAAAATTCCTAGTAGGGCTGTTCCTAAGTACTTGGTTACCAATAAAAAAAAAAAAAAGAACAGTTTTAACCTGCCAGTCACTCTGCATCAGAAAGATGTGGTCGTCTGCTGACAGCCTTGGTGGGTCCAATAGGCCCACCACCAGTCAGAAACCTTTCAGCAGTAGCCAGTTTGAATGGTTTTCCCGGGTGCTTTTGCACTACGATGACAGAGTTAAGTAGATGTGAAAGGGACGGTGTGACCCACAAAAACAGTCTCTTACTCCTTACAGTAAATCTGCCGATTTCTCCTAGAACCCAAGGTGAAGAGTTCAAGGAGAAGATCACACAATAGCAAATCAAAAAGGAATATTGCATGCCTAGAGAGACACATTGATGATTCAAGAAACAGGACTGGTGAACTAAAATGATAATCTGTTCTAGCATATATTCCAAACACACATATGACACCACGAAATCATGACATGTCTTGATATAAAGAATTAACTGAAGCACATTAATAGAGATGAGGAAGTGAGAGCATAAAATCTCTCTTGGGTAAGTCAGTATCCCTGAGGCAGAGAACTAACAAATGAAAGAGAAAATGTACTCAAAATAAAATTCAAACTCATTTCATCAAAACAAAGAACTCAATCTATAAAATCACAGTACACACGGTATTATAGAAACTGTGATGCAAAAGACTCAAGCTATATCATCCAACTAAGCTATTTAATTTCAAGGATCCATTTAGAAAAATCAAATTTAATGCAGGGCAGGGCAGAGTAAACCAACAACTATTAATTCAAGGTGGCAGGATGTAAATTGTCTTCTCTATGAATTTTCATGTTTTAAAATTAGGTATATATTTTGATGCCTATATATATTAAATATATATAGTTATATATTTAATGCAACCAATATATTTCGTTTTAATAATGGTGTACATATTATGTACATATGTATACAGACATATAAATTGAACAAGACTATCTAAAATCATTCACTGTTATCTTTAAAGTATGAATCAGAAAGACTTGACAACACTCTTAACAGCTTTAACACAGGAATAGGCAGTACAACAAACCAGAACAAATGTGTGTGTGTGTGTGTGTCTGTCTGTCTGTCTTAGATTCTCGCTGTCCTATTAACTGTATCAAGAAATAACATTCAGGTAGTTAACCAATACTATACTCTGAAGAAGTTAGATGAGAAACTCTAATGTTGGCTATCCATTAACTAAAATTAAAATTCTTTATATTCAACAGATAATTTCAGTTATAAACTATGCATCTCTTGAAAAGCAAAGCTTTAAAAACTTCTTTATAGAAGTCCTTTAAGTATTTTATAAGCTTTAAACTTTGTAGGGAATTCAAATTAATTTCCACTCTACTCTCTTAGAAACTAGTCAGTACCAGTGAGTTACAAATGCACCCCCTGAGTGAGGTTACCATAGAAACAAGTATTAGTAATGTCACTGTTGTCTGAGACAGAACTTGAGCTAATGATTGAAATCATACAAACTAATAAAAAAAAGTTGAACTTTTGCCCTAGAAATAAACAGCTTCTTCCTTATGTTGTTCTTTGTTTGAACTTGTCCCACATTTCTTTCACGATCCTTAAACTCTACAATATCTTCACTTGGGGTATAACGTAAAGTCAATCATAAATGCTACAATGCTGATGATCTAAAGTTAGGGCAGGGAAATAGTTGTTCAAGCAGGCAAGCTTTGTTCTAAGCGTGGACATACGTTACCACCAGAAATTTTATGACATATGGATGTCACTAAAGGCAATCATGTTAAAGCAAGTCCACAGGCCCATAGAGCTGGTGACACACTGTGGTAGTTACATGACTTCATGTCAACTTGAAGACATATCAAAGTGGAGGGGTGGTGTTCAACCTGTGAATCAGGGCCAGGCCTGTGGTGCCTCCCAATGGGTGTGGCCTTCTCTTACAGAGGGCCCATAAGACAGACTCTGCCTTGACCTTCCTGCTTGCTGGTCACCCAGAGAGCTGCTGGAGCCCTACGATGTTTCCATCAACACTGAATCCAGGGGTCAGTTATATTCCTACTTTCCACATCAGTGTATGTGGCTGCATGAGTTTGAAGAGGTATTTATGAGCTAGAGTTGGATTTATGGACTTGAGTTAGACAGGGTTGGGTGGCTTAAAGATATTGAATTACCTCTTGATATAAACTGGATTTTTTTTTCTCTAGTCAAGTTGGCCTAAAACATATACCTATTCCTCACTTAGGAATTATCACATTATCCAAACGTGGGCATTTTCACAGTAGTAAAAAATGTCTACAATCCAATGACTTAGCACATTAGCAACAGATGTCTGGCAGCGACAAGTGCGGAGGTGCACAGCGAGAACAATGCTGGCCACAAAGGTTAAAGTTGTGTCGACTTGGCTGCACCATGACACTTAGTGGTGGGGCATTTTATGAAATATTCTAATTTGGTAGTTGTGTAATGATGTAATTACATTCCTCAATTTCCATACAATGCTGGTTTGGGGATAATGACCAGACTGTTGGGACCTGACCATTTTGGTAAATGAGAAGTGGGTGCACTCAAGTATACTTCCTTTGGGTACTTGTTTTGTTCTTTCATTCTAAAAGACACTATTGTTAAAGTACTGGAAATTTCTAGTAGGCTCCAATTTCAGGAATATATGCTATTTACAACTCTTTCACAGTGCTTTTTTATAATAGGCATGTGATTAATGAAAAAAAATATTGACTCTGGACATGCTGATTATAACTGTTTAATAATTAAACTGTGAAAACGAAGGAATCCTAGAAATGCAATGCATGAAGTGTTGGGCTGCTAACAGGAAGGTCAGTGGTTCACACCCATGAGCCACTCCGTGGGAGAAAGATGAGGTAGGCTGTCTGCAGCTATAAACATTCACAGTCTTGGAAATTTTAAGGAGCAGTACTCTGACTGATAAGTCTCTATAAAGGATTGCTGAGGTGTGCGTGCGTGTGTGCATGTGTGTATGTGTGCATGTGTGTATGTGTGCGTGTTTGGAGGGGGAGTGTTAAGACATAAAATGTATGCAGTAATACAACCAGTTGCCGTTGAGTTAATTCTAACACATGTCAGGCTTAAGTGCGGGGATCTGTATGCTTTAAAATAAGTGACTCTAGGGAAGGAGATCACAGATACTTCTGTGTGGACTCCTTTTAGTTTTAGTTGACAACTGAGCTCTGAATCATTTCCCACCTTGGGTTCCACACAACAACATACTGTAATCTAACAATCTGTTTTGATATCTAACTGCACCAAACAACACCTCGTTTCTTGGCAAGTGATTGAAGAAGGGGCAGGTTCCAATAGCACCATTAGGGCATATTTTGGTATTATTACTACTATATGGAAAATGAACCACATAATTCATATAAAAAATAACGGCTTCTTCATGAGGAAAAAGGCTGGTGAGTATCATATTGAATATTAAATATATCTTTAAATATATGAGAAAAGAAATACAAATAAATCTTAAATGTAGGTTGCAAAACAGTATATACAATATGGGCATGTGTCAGGGCATACATATAATTTTTTTTAATTCTTTAGGATTTCTACTTATATGCAATATGCTAATCAAGATAGCTTTACTTCTCACTTCCTAACTTGAATGTCTGTAATTTCTTTTTCAGTTAGTCTTACTTAATTACCTGGGCTAGAACTTCAAGTGCAATGCTGAATAGGAGTGCTGAAAGTGGGCACGACGGTCCTGTTTCTGAACTTTTTTCCTGAAGTGAATTTTTTTTATTATTGCATGATTTTCTTCCTTTATTCTTTATTTTTATTATTTTTGGTTTTGTACTTATTTTTAAAATCACTTTATTGGTGGCTCGTACAACACTTCTCACAGTCCATCCATCCATCCACTGTGTCCAGCACATTTGTACATGTGTTGCCCTCAACATTCTCAAAACATTTGCTTTCTACTTGAGCCCTCGGTATCAGCTCCTCATTTTTCCCACTCCCTCTCCACCCCTCCACCTCTGTATACATGTAATTTTTAAGATATGCTATCTCTCAATAATGTTTTAACCTTTCCTTCCTTATATGAAAAACAAACATTTCATAATTTATAAAGAAAAATCTAAAAGCATTTGATTTCAACGGGCCAAAAGCACAGCGTTCCATTGTCAGGAAGATAGCAGGTGATTACAAGTACGAGGGACGACAGCTTGACACGTGCTCTGTGTTCACAAATGACTGACAGAGGTTAGCGTCTCGCCTCAAGTTTACTCACAACACTCCATTAAGTTTGACTTGACCGATACCGTGTTATTTGACTATTTGTTAAAAGTTACATTTGGGCTGAGCCCGGGTGGCGTAGTGGTTGTGCGCGGGACTGCGGTCCACTGGGTTGGAGGTTCAAATCCAGCAGCAAGCCTGGGCCTCCTACTCCCACCACCAGAGGGCGGTGATGCCAACCCCCCCCCCCAAAACAACAACAACAACAACAACAACAAAGTTACATTTCATCGAGTAGGGCAATGTACAGACCTTACAGAATGTAAGGTAAGGTGCTGTTAATAACTCTTTTGAAGATCAGTCCTGCATTGAGCCCCATAAGCACTACTGAACCCAACATCTTAAACTAAGACAAGGACTACTCCATATTTAATTAAAAAAAAAAAAAAAGCATCCTACCTTTCACAATCTTTGGTCCCATCAAAACGTGAGAGCTAATCTTAAGTTCTTGCGATTTATATCCTCTGAATCTTCCAAACCAGTGTTTCTTTATTGTGTAGATGATGAGGGGAGTGGGTGTGCAAACATGTTTATAAATTTGACAAAAGCTACTGTTTGCAAAAAACTATACAGGCAACTTTAGACTGACAGAAGCCCAAAATGTACTTTCAATTAAGGAAAAATTAAGTTTATTACACTATAAGATTTTAAAAGGGCATAAATCAGTGTTTTATATATATATGTATTTTTAATTTTACCAATATTTTGACTACATTCTAATATCTGCTAAGGAGCCCTGGAGGCATCGTGGTCATGCTGAGGCTGCTAACCCCAAGGGCGGCAGTCTGGATCACTAGCCGCAATGAGGGCATAAGATGGGGCTTCCTACTCCCGTCCAGTTCCAGTCTGGGAACCTCCTAGGGACAGTTCTACTCTGTCCTTTAGTGCTGCTCTAAGTCAGAATTGACTTGATGGCAGTCCGTTTGGTTGCCTTGTTCTTTAATGCTCTATCCATCCATGTATTTATTTATTTAGAGACTAAGATTCCCTGTGGCACTGTCAGTTCAGATTCCTATCTCAAGGACTACTACCTCCAAGGTTGGTGGTTCAAACGCACCCAATGATCCTGTAATGACTTATGAACTCAGAAAGCCGACAGAGGGTCACTATGAATCAAATTTACCTCAACAGCACTGGGGCTGGTTCCAGCTTTTAATAGCCATACAGGTGAGGGCCACGCTGCTGCTAACCATGCTACACTTTTAGTGAAAGAATTCTACGCAGTAAGCTTTTCCAAGGGATTTAGATCACAATTTAATTAAAGGACCTTTCTAGGTGTTTTTTTGGTTGTTATTGTTGTTTCTTAAATTGCTGTGCATAGTTGTCACATTTCAAAATATGGGGCAAATCAATTCTATTAATGATGAATATATATGAGGCTTATTTATATCGTATCAAATCCATTTAAATTAGAACTGAAGAGTGACTGCAGTGAGGAGAATGTTATAACAAGCCTGTCGAGCTTACACAGAGATGGCATTATATCGTTTGCAGTATAGATTCATATTCTCTTTATACTTTGCTAGATTTGCAGTTATGAATATTTCAGGAGTGTCTGATGAGGAAGGCAGTACACACACTTGAATACTAAAGTACTTAAAACTGCTTTGTTAGGAAAAAGGTCCATCTTCAACCAAATAATGTCCTTGAATTTTCCTTTTTTTAAAATGAGATATAGAATTAGCTGCCAGATCTTTTTAAAAGCATAACCGAAGGCATATAAGAAAGAGTTCATCTCTGGCTATATCTTTATTTTAGAAGCTATTTTCCTAACAATTTAACTATCCACTTAAAAATTCAATTAACAAAAATCTTCAGCGCTTTGCTAACGGAAAAGCATTCTTATTTAAGCGTTTTCTGTATCAAGCTAGAATCTTTTGAGAAATAAAGTTGCTCATAAGATAGAAAAATATAGACCTTTAGATTTTGGTGAAAGAATGGTAACCCTTGAAACTCTGATTTGGTTATATAAATAATACCATACAAACTAAATCTTCCCTAATCCTGGCCAATGGTTACTGAGAAAAACAAGTTCTGAGCACAATTATGATTAATAACAATACCAAAGCAACAACAGCTAGTGACCTTAATAAATCAAGAGGGGTTCCACTCACTGTTAGAAACTTTAATATTAATTGGTTCTTAATGAATTTCCATTTCAAATTACAATTGCCTTCTTTCCTGTTTTCAACCGATTCAATTCAAGGTCTTAAGTGAAAGATGCTTGACTATACCTCACCACTGACTATCCGTTGTAATTTCCTACAGCCATGCAATGCTCATTTTCGTGTTTATAGATGAAATGAGATAGGTAGAGACTCAGTGGTGTTCCAAAAGAAAATAAAACAAAAAAATGGATAACCATTTGGAAAAAAAAATAAGATCCATATTTCTGATGGATAAAAATGGACGGATAAAAATAAACTTTAGGCAGTTAAAAATGAAATTTTAAAATTTTGGCTGCCATTTTCATTCACTTATTTAAGAATCAGCATCCTGGCAGCACCATCAGTTAAGACAAACTGCCCAAGTGCGTTTTTATTGGTCCGACGGCTTGTCCGTGGACTCACTTGAATTTCTGAAGCAGACAATCATTCTGCATAAATAGGAGGGAGGAAATTAAATTTCTGGGATAATTTGGAAAAGGGAAAATCGACTGGCAATTTGTTGAACTGCTCAGCAAAACTGGCAGACTTTTATCAAGTTTAAACATGGACAAAAGGGAGAAAACTTGAATTTATTATGTCAGAAATGAGAAGCATTAGACACAGAAAAGGGATTAGAAACTTTCGGGGACCAGCATAGATAATCCTCCGCTGAAACAGTCATTCCCCACTGGCCTGGAGTCGATTTTGACTCACAGAGCAGAACTGTCCAGGGTTGGTCTGAGGCTGCAAATCTTGCTGAGAACAGACTGCCCCACTCATCATCTCTCAGGGCTGGTGGTTTTGAACTGTTGACCGTGCAGTCACAAGTCCAATATAGCGCACACTATACCACCCCGGGCTCCTGTCACAAACCTTGTACCTGAATAAATAAATGAACTTTAATAGAAAGTGACAAATACAATTCAAAAGGAATTTTTTTTACTTTTCTCTTTCAAATTCCTTAGTATGAATGCCTAGGTTATCCAATTGGTGCAGCTGCAGGCAGCAGACGTCTCTAGGGACTTCTACTTTTTTCTGAGTTTTTATCTTCTGAGGACAATGACTGTACTCGCCACCTGACTGAAATGGTCCTCACTAGTGCAAACGTGCTCTCCTTACTCTATGAACGCTCTTTATACAGCATTTGTCTTTACGAACCATGGCCGACTCCTTGAAACTCTTATTTTCTCCTAATGTCTCTAACAAAACTCTCTGCTTCCTTCTGTTCTACCTCCTGGGCCACTTTTTGTCAGCATGCTGGAGACACACATGGGGTTAACTGAAGGTCAGAGAGAGAAATGGCACGGTGAGCCTGGCCTTTCTCGTACTCGGGTCTCTTGCTCTCTGATGGACGGACCACGGTGCAGCTGCCTTGACCAGTTCCCTGCTTCAGGTGGCAAGGCTCACTTCCCGCGAGACATCCCTGAGGAGAAGCCACATGGGGCTACCCTGATGCAGCCCTGGGAGCTGGAGCAGCCGTGTGAAAAGCCCTGCCAGCACGGAGATGTTTACACGCGCACTGATTCGGCTTTCCTCACGGACTCGGCATCATTGTATGTGTTTCGTGAGATTGAGGACTTTGTAGATCGGTGTTGTACATATGGGCTAATGTCAGACTTACAGGCTTGGGCAGCACTGGGTTGAGTTGCTTTCTTAATGTACACTTACTCTATATAAAATTCTATCTTGTATACATGAGTTTCTGTGGATTTTTTTCTCCAGTTTACCCAGACTAACACAGCCAAGTAGCAATACTTTTTTACTTGCCTTTATATACGCTCAATTAGAAATAATTTTAGTATACTCTTGTGCAAACAGAATATATATTAAATATCTATATATATATCTATTCATATAAGCAGATTCTGTACTTTTACAAATGCAGGACTAGTTTACGAATACAAGACTATAACTTCATTAGAATCTGAGTTATGCATGAAGGTCTGGAAGCAAAATCTTATTAACGGTTCTCCAAGTTTGGGCGAGTAAAGATTGGCCAGGCATTCTACATTGAGTAGCTATTGTGTTATACTACATCACAAAATTTCTAATATAGGCAACCTATTATATAGATTGATTTTTTTAAGCAACCATCTACAATATCCTTGAAAGTCTGAATCTTCTGTTAAAAAAAAAAAGAAGGGCTTGATCACTGTAAACCTGTCCCGTAAGGTCCAGACTCACTAAATAGAGTAAGAATATTCTAGGTTTCTATTGTTGCCTGTGTGTGGTTTTTAGTTATTTTTTAGTAGAGTGCTTTTGATTTGTTCTAATAATTAATTATAGTGTGTAACTCAGAAAAGCACAAGTTTGATAAAGACAAAAGCTAGGGCATTAAAGGGTAAAAGTACAAGATGCTTAAGAAAAATATCCCGTGGGAACTCCAGTTTTCCAATCTAGCTATCATCTGAGTTGTCATGTAAATATAGGACGTTTGCCTTAGTTACACATTTTTGGTCATAGAAAATGACAGAGAATTACAGATTGATGAATCTGCCTTCAATTATGACTCAATGTTCTACTATTCTAGGAACACAGACTATAATGAATTCCGTTGTTCACAGGAAGGAACTCAAAAGAGCATTGTATCAAATAGGGGGGAAAAAATCATCGCCGATGAAAAAACACAGAAACAACCTCTTTCAATGTGAACAAGTCACATTCTCACAGTGGGGAGATTAATTTTTAAAACATACCTTGTCCATTAATTTGCTTGCATGAAGACTCAAGCTATTGAAGAATATTTTTTTGCTTAGCAAATGCATTTCTTCAATGGTAGTCAGTAGGGTGGTTGCACTATTCCCGACAATGCCACTGAAAGCAAAAATAGACCAAAGTGAAAACAGACTCAAACAATGCAATTCTTTGAATAAAATGTCTAAAAAAAATGCAAAAAATTAAGCTTAAATAAAGACAACACAGAATACAATCTATAAATTGAAGAGAATTATTTTTCATACAAAAATCTAAATTTTTCCCTTTTGCATTAAGTGATTTAAAAAAATGAGACCAAACAAGTGATTTGTATTTCCCAATTTCTTTAGCAAAATGACAGGTTAGAACAGACACTCGAACTACATCAACACCTATCTTTACTCTGCCCTTGCTGTAGACTTGGGAAATTCTTTAAGCGGTTATTCCAAGTAGGGACTCTTTCGATGCTGCTATTGCTCGGGGTCGTCGGGCTGGTTCCGACTCACTGCAGCCCTAAGGAGGACAGAGCAGGGCCCGGCCAGGTCCTGCGCCGTCCTCCCTCTGTAGGCGTCTGCGCTCAGCGCTGGAGCCACCGCATCAATACGTCTCCTGAAAGGTCTTCTTCTTTTGCACGGATCCTCCACTTTGAAGATGCCCTTCTCAGGAGTCTGTTCCCTTCTGATAAAATTTCCAAAGTTAAGTACGGCAGTCTCAACATATTAGCTTCTAATGACTACTCTGGTGTACACCTTCCAAGACAGGTCTGCTCGTTCTTCTGGCCAAAAACCAAACTCAAGTGCCGCTGAATCAATACGGAGTCATAGCGTGCCTACAGGACAGGGCAGAACGGACCCTGCGAATTCCTGAATCTGTTGCTTCTTACAGGCTGAGAAAGCCCATCTTTCTCCCGAGGGGCTAGCAGTTTCACACTGCTGGCCTCGCAGATCGCAGCCCAGCGCACAACCACCACCCCAACAGGGCTCCTTAGTCTTCTGACCCTCTGACGGTCTACTAAGAACTGTTTGCCAGCACCTAGTCTATAAATTCTGTGTCGTTCCTTCTCTGTCGCCAGCTTTCACACGCATGTGGAGAGACTGATAATACCAAGGCTTGAGTCAGGTACACCTTTGTCTTCCATAGTCTACTTGGCCTTTAGCACTTCCTGTGCATCACATTTACCCAATGCAACCCATCCTGAGCACTGCTTCCCTGAGCATTTACTGTGAACCCAGCTAAGAGGAAATCCTTAACAAGTTTCACCACCATTTTTTTCTGTTTATCATGTTTGCTGGTCCAGGTGTGAGGTCTTCCCTTTTCGCTACAATGAAGTACAATCCATAATGAAGATGTTTCTTTGATCTTCTCAGTAACTCTATTGTCATCGCTGTGCATACATTTTGAAAAAATATATTTTATAACAATTATAAGACTGAAATATTTGAAATTTAAATACTTCTGTTTTATCAGTACTGTGGCATTCTTTAATCAAAAATGTTAAATAGTATCACTAGCTAATGGAGTGTCTCAATTTTACATAGTTGCCTAAATGACACTACATTTATGCTAATATTATGGAAAAGCAGATATTTTGAAACCATTTACACTGCATGTTCTACTTTCCTCAACTTGCCTTTGCAAGGGTTTTTTAGACCTCATCCCATGAGGTTCCCCCATTTGTGTCAGGACATAAGTCAACTTTGTATATAAAATATTTTCTAATTTTTTTCATCTACTCCTTCTAGTTCATGTACTAAGTTATTTTAAAATATTAAGAGACAATATTTTCTGTTGATATACAAATAAATTGTAATCTATCAAAAATCATATTTTCTCAAGTCACAATAATCTATCTATACATAGAATAAAAACTAGATTGATATGTAAGTTTTTAAATATACAATAGCATTAATAAATCCTGGAAAGCAAATGGCTAAAAATATGAAATTGATAGGTATTATACCATACATGATGTATTATAAAAGCAAATGTCCATGCCATGTACTTAGTCTATTCTAAGATTATCATGAATTTTAATTCCTATATAAATCATGCAGATAAAGTAAATTATCGGTAAAAACAAAAACCAACAAATAAAGCCAGTAGCCAGAGACCAACAAATTTCTAAACAGGTAGCCATAATAATCTTATTTTAAAGAAAACATGAAAGACATTTCAGTAAAAAATAGTATAAACCAAATGTCAAAATACATTGGAGGGTGTCAGGATGGCCGGACGGTCTAAGGCTCAAGGTGCATAAATTGGAAAGTTCCTAACACATATAATGAAAATGAGTAGTTCCATGAGGTGGAAGCATAAGCAACAAATAAAATGGAATCAAACAAAATGTGTCCGGCACTGAATGACTTGCAATGGCTCTTCGAGCGATATTCTTTGTTGCTCTCGTCGAACAACTTTTTCCTGATGGGCCTATGAGGGTGCGGGAAGGCACTGTCAAGGCTATGACTCGACTGCGAGTGACTGCTTACAAGGTCCGCTGTGCCTGGAATGCTAACATGGGGATTAGTCCATTTTGCCATCCTGCTGGGTACAAAATGGGAAAAAATGAAATCGTTCAGAAGCAGCAGAAGGGATCTCACTACCATCAAGAGAGAAGAGTAAGGAATGGAGCATGTCCTTAGAACCCCAAGATTCCGACATACTGAGCCTCCTCAATCCAGAGAGAGCATGCAGTGACACCAGAGGAGGAAGAGAAGTGGTAGCCAGGAGACCGGAAGGCAGAAGAAGAAACAGAGCAGTGGCCTTCCCAGCCATAGAGTAAGTAAAACTAAGTGCCTTTGGTCAGGAGGGTGGTTCACTGAGAAGGGTGCCTCCAGGCTCCATTGGAGAGCAAGGTATGCTGAAACACAAAAACATTGCCCTTGGGCTGAAGTTGATGGAGGAGTGGGGTACCTGCTGAGCATTTATCAGCAGCCCTGAAAATAAGTGCAATATTGCCTAAGCAGGGCAGAGGGCACGGGGAAACATGGTTGAGAGGCGAAGGTCAGAGAGAGACCTGCCCGTGGAAAAGCTGTCCTGGACAAAGAGCTGTGTCTTCAGCTTTTCTGATCCTGAACTGTAACCAACCAACTTCTCTAATAAAACCCATGAGGCAGGAGTCCGTTACAAAGCAAGGCTTACCATTTTTAAGATCCATCTATCCTGATGCCACTGCCCTTGGCCAACAATCAACATGTGTGGCTTCTCTGCTGGGAAGAGCCTTCTCTCCTTGGTGGGTGCACCCACTTGGCTTCTCTGCCAGCCGACTGCCTTCTCTGGTGGATAGGCCACTGCATTGTTGGCGTCTCTATTTTAGCTCTTTGCCCAACTTTCCCAGAGTGAAGCTCTCTGCCTTTGGGCTGCTCCACTGCCAACTAGCCCAGCTCACAGCCAGGAGAGCAGCCTGCTCAGCTCTCTCAGCTACTTCCTCAGGATTAGCTCCTTCCTTTCCACCAGGTCTCTCTACTCCCAGGTCTCTCTGCCACCAGGCTGCTCTGTCATGAGGCCTCTCTGTCAGCAGCCTTCCCACTTCTGGCCTCCCAGCACGGGGCCAGCATAGCAGCTTCAGAGTGCTCAGCTCACACGTAGCTCTGCTTCTCTGCCAGCAGCACTTTCAACTGCAGATTTTAAAACTCAGGCCCAGGAGGATTTCAAGGGCACGGTCACCTTGTCCCAAAGGGCACACCTCTTTCCCAGCTGTTGTCAACCAAAAACCAAACTCACTGCTAGCAAGTCAGTTCTGCCTCATGGCGAGCCTACAGGACAAGTCAGACGTGCCCTCGTGGGTTTCTAAGGCTTTAACGCTTTACAGGAATAGAAAGCCTCACCTTTCTCCCAAGGAGGGGCTGGTGGTTTTAAACCGGTAACACTGCAGTTAGCCGCCCAATACGTGGATAGTAGGTGGTCTTGAAAAACCTGTGTTTCAGCCCTTTATATAGCCAGTTACAAAGGCACCCAGGCACCCAAGTACCCATGAGATGAAAATCAAGCCAGGGTTTTACAAACACAGCATTTCCTACAGCAGAGTGTGGGTCCTCTGTTGAGCAAGAGCAGCAAATTCTCCAGGGAGAAACGGCACCACGGGAAGTCCTCCGGGGCTTCTCCAGAGAACTGGGGCAAAGGCACAAACTGCTCAGGGCTAGGGGAAAATCTCTCTTAAGTTTCTTGTTTGTTCTAAAGAGCTCAAGTCCAGACAATCCCATTCACAGCAGCACTGCAGGGCCGAGGAGACACACTCCTCAGGTTTCCGAGCTGTAAATCAGTGTTTCCCAAAGTGGGCACTACAGTCCCCTCGGTGATGGGGTGGGGGGGGGTGGGGAGACACTGGAACACTCCATGAGGGCTGCCTACACCTCATCCTGGATTATGGGCTATGATATAAAAGTTTCTAATTACCATGGGGATGGGGGGAAGTGGGGTGGTACTAAGTAATCTTTTGGGGTGGGGGGGGAAGGGTCAGTGGGTCAGATAAGTTTGAGAACCAATGCTGAAATCTTTGCAGGGCGGAAGGTCTCATTTTTCTCCCACAGAGAGGACTTGATCTGCCAACCTTGTGTTAACAGCCTAATGCTCAACCCACTACACAACCAACCCAAAACCAAACACATGGCCAGAGACTCGATACCACCTCACAGCGACCCTACCGAACAGGGCAGAGCTGTTTCTGCGAGATTCTGAGACTGTCACTCTTTACGGCGTAGAAAGTCCTGTCTTTCTCCCATTGCTCAACCAGAGCTCCTTCAAGGACCAGGGTAAAAAGTCAAATAAGGTAACTCTCTGCGTCGCAAGGTATTGCATGGAAAGACCCTGATACAGAACCACAACATACCCACCCTTCACCTTCTGCAGGCTTCGGAGCACAGGCCCATCACAAGGTTCTGGGAAATGTTCAGGCTCTTAGAGTTGGCTGAGGAATTCGGGACTCTAATGCCGGGGAGGAAGCAGGACGGTGAGGAGAAGCTCCAGCAGAGAGTCATGCAGGAGTCAGTCAGAGACAGAGACAGAGAGACCAGCCCAGACTGGAGAAGGAGGGAAAGGGCAGCAAGGGGGATGTCGGAGAGGAGAGAGCGAGGGAGTGTGTCGGTCAGGGAAGCAGGTGAGGGAGTGGTGGTGGAGAGGAGTCACTTGGTATGTGAGAAACTGTGCAACACCGTGATCAAGCCTTCTATTCCTGATACCGTTACATTGGATAAAAAGTTATTTCTGAATCACTTTTTAATAAAAAATATGAAAACTATCAAACTACATTATCAACACCACTGACAATCGAACTCAGCTCTCTACATCAGAGTACATAAAGTACACAAAATCATAGAAACCTTCAATAAGTAATTTTTTAATGTGAAGCAATTGTTTCTCCGCATATCCTCCCTCTAGTTGTACACATTGAGAACCAAGAGTCTGAAGGTGCAGTATTAGGACTTTCCTGGCTTTCCAAGAAATAAGGAGGGGCACTGTTGTAATGGGGGGAAGTTCCTTGGGCAGATCTTTTTCTCATCATTGCAGTTTTCAATTCTCTTGATAAGTTTTCATAGTAAGTCTCCGTGATTGTCCTGTGCCATGAAAATGTATCAAAACCACCCACTGGGGATCCCCAAACAGTCCCCTTAACTTTTTAGCTGAGTTTAACGGGTCGATCAGATCCCCTTAGAAGCCACTGTTGTGATTAATCTTTCTTTCTTTTTGAAGGTGCTCTATTAAGACCAAGGCAAGTTCAGAAACTTCTTCAGAGATCTTGACTGTAGCCACACACAGATGGCAGGTATGTTCAATCATGTTTAGCTTGGAATAAACCTGGGAATGTATGAGCTGAAACCCCCAAAGCATTACCTTTTGGCTCCCTCTCTTAAATTCTTGTAACATAGCCTTATAGTGGCATTTTGAGGAAGCCCAACAAATGTATGCCATGCAAAAATGAACACAAATGATGGGGTCAAATACACATTTTAGCTAAGCATCTTTTTGCAGAGAACCTAAAACTACTTTGCCACTGATAGAAATACATATGGAAGGAAGGAGGGATTAAGGTACTCACATGTAGCACGGGACACTTCATTCAGTATACCCTATTTTTAGTATAATGTGTTGTTGCTTTAGTTAGCATGGGTCTCATTTCCGAATGCAGGAAGACTGAGCAGATACTTTATAGTGTTCTATTGTGTGTGTGTGTGTGTGTGTGTGTGTGTGTGTGTGTGTGTGCCGTTATTCTTGAAGAGGGAAGGAAAAAGGAAATGCGGGAACTTGAGAGAATACACTTGTAAGGGGCACATCATGTGACACTTCAGAGGAGATAAGAGGTTCTGCTACTCATATATAGTCCGACACGCTGGGAAAACGCAAGGCTTCCACCCAATATTCTCAGTTCACTTAGCAAGTGAGTCTCACCATTGCACTTACCTAATTGTATGGTGGTAAAACTTGAGGAGGTTAGAAATTTTATACAATAAAACTGCTCCAGGTTCAGCCACTATCACTTGCTCAATTCGAACCTATCAAAACATGGGGGAAGTTAAACATTGCTTAAAAGCTTAACTTTTCTTCATTAATCACTTGCATTTGAAAATAAAGACCAAATGTGTTACAGAAATCACAAAACATCTCCTAGCAAATGTCTAAGTGTCATGTCCTGCGATAGTAACATAAGGGGAACATTTTAGCACAGATAATCCTCACCAACAGTAATTTATTACCTACAACATTTGGCTCAAGTGGTTGTGAACAGAAATATCAATACACTGAGATCATTTTGGTGGTTTATCACCAGTACATGATGGAATTTAGTTCAACACTGAATCACAAAAGCAGCTGTTCCAGCCCTCAAAACAGGTTATCAGTGACAATACACCACCCAACTGCCAAGTGTTCAGAACAGATGGAAGAATTCTGCTCTTTAAACTGTTCTACCAAATTTCTTTTCCTATTAATCAGAAAACAGAAAAGCAGACACATGCTAAATCAGCACCAACATATTGATCTAATTAGAAGCTTACTAGGCCAGCCGTTCAAAACCACCAGTCACTTGGAGGGAGAACAATAAAGCTTTCTTCTTCTGTAAAGAGTTACAGTCTCAGAACCCCACAGGGGCCATTCTCCTCTATTGGATAGGGCAGCGGTTCTCAACCTGTGGGTCGTGGCCCCTCTGGGGGTGGAACAAACCTTTCACAGGGGTTGCCCAATTCATAACAGCCGCAGAATTACAGTCATCAAGATGCAACGAAAAGAATGTTATGGTTGGAGGCTCACCACCATGTGAGGCACTGTATTACAGGGTCGGGCAGTTGGAAGGCTGAGAACCACTGCTACAGGGTCTCTGTGAGTCAGAACCAACTCTACGGCAGTGAGAGAGGGCAGAATCAAAAATTGTATAAAATGACACTTAATTGGTCTCAAAATCAATGATCAGAAGTATTTTTAAGCCAAACTCAGCCCGATCTTTGCCAACACCCAAAACCAAAATCATAGGCATCCAGTCATCAGGGCGGTTCTTAGGG
>PVJH01013525.1:0-60120 GCA_004026705.1 Nesogale talazaci | reverse complement strand
TCGTCAACATTCTCCCAACATCTGCCTTTCCACTTGGGCCCTTGATATGAGCCTCTCTTCCTTCCCCCTCCATCCTTCCCCCCCACCCCCCAGTCCTCATTACTTTGCAGTCATTAATGTTTTGTCATATCTTACACTGCCCAACATCTCCCCCTGCCCACTCCTCCCTGTCCATCCTTCAGATAAGAGACGGTCTGCAGATCCCCACAGCTGTCTTCCTCTCTCCACCCCACCCTCCCTTCACCCATCCAGCAACTCCACTCCCGCCACTGACCCCGAGGGCTTCATCCACCCTGAGTTCCCTGCTTTTCCAGCTCTGATCTCCACCAGTGCATCGCCTCCAGTCCAGCTGGAACTGCAGGGCAGAGTTGGGACCGTGGTGGTTGGGGGTGGAAACCTTCAGGAAATAGAAGAAAGTTTTATGCCTCATTGCTACCTCACTGTCCCTTGACTGACCCATCTTCTCCCCATGACTCCCCTGTAAAGGGGTGTTCAATTGCCCACAAGTGGGCCTTGGGTCCTCACCCTGCTCTCCTCCTCATTCTTATTGATTTAATCCTTGTTCTTTGATGTTTGATGTCTGCTCCCTTTGAACTCACACAGGTTGGTGTGTTTCTTCTATGTGGGTTTTGCTATTTCTGCGCTGGGTGGCCACTTGTTCACTTTCAAGCCTTTAAAATCATAGCTACTTTATCATTTGGTGGCTGATCGCCATCAGTTTCCTCGGCTCTGTTTGCCTCTGCACCCTTTTGTCCTCAGTGATCATATTGGGAGGGTGCGCACATAATGATCTGTCTTTTGTTCTTTGGTGCCTGATACCTGGTTCTTTCCACTCCTCATGGTCGCACAGGCTGGTGTGCTCCTTCTATGGTAGGCATTGTTGCACCGTTTGCTCATCCTCAAGTCTTTGAGGTCTCAGGCATTAGATCTTTTGATAGCCAGGTACCATTAGCCATCTTCACCATTCTTTCTCCTGTCCCCACTTGTCCTCAGTGATCATCACAGGAAAGTGCATACACAGTAATATGGCTTTTTCCTGTTTGATGCCTGAGACTTGATCCTTTTGACACCTCTCGGCCACACTGGCTGGTGTGTTTCTTCTGTGTGGACTTGGATACTTCTCAGCCAGTTGGTTGCTTGTTTATCTTCAGACTTTGAGACCCCAGACTGGGTGCCATCCGTTTTCTTCACCACATTTGCTTATTCACCTATTTGACTTCAGTGATCATATTGGGCCAGTGGGCATCGTGGCCAGATTCATAGAACAAAGTGGTCTTGCATTGAGGGAGTGCCTGGGTGGGTCCATCTGCTGCCTTAGTACTAAGCCTATAACTATATGTGCCTGAATTTATTCCCACCTTGTCATAGATAATTATATTTACATGTATAGATGCCTGTGTTTAGACCTCTATAATTGCTCTTT
The DNA here is from genome assembly GCA_004026705.1 of Nesogale talazaci. NCBI lineage: Eukaryota > Metazoa > Chordata > Mammalia > Afrosoricida > Tenrecidae > Nesogale > Nesogale talazaci. The sequence goes on along the minus strand of PVJH01013525.1, from coordinate 58,697 downwards.
GCCTTCTCATTCCTTCTTCTATTTCCTTCTGCCTTCCTCCTGTCCCACTTTTGTGCTCAGCCTTCATTTGAGTATCAGAACTTCTTCTCTGTTACAATACACTTACTTTGGTCCTATTAGGCCTCCCCTACTCTCCCAAAGTCTGAACTATTTTGAAAATGTATAAAATGGATATATTAGGTAGAAATATTACAGATGTAGATTTGTGATAAAAACCATTAATTTGACAACAGGCAAGTGATATTTTTAAAACAGTGAAACAAATATTAAATAATTATACCAAAATATTCTGTGAACGTGGTTTTTGATTGCTTTTTGAAATGGGAGTAGCATGTATAATGATTTTTCCAAAGAATACTGTTTGAATATGTTGTAATTCAATCCAGTTATACAGACTTCTATGAGTTTCAATAGAATAGTGCAACAACAAAGAACAACTTAAACTTTTCAACTGATATACAATTATAATGGATTATTTTAAAATTTTACATGCATTTTTGAACTACATTGTTGATGATTCTGTGACAAGATAGATACTAATATAAAATATCCTATCTCCTGGAAATGTCTTTAACAACATTCTATAAAACAGAAAGCTATGTGTGTTAGTCCAGGTAGACTAAAGAAACAAATTCACAAACACACATATGTATATAAGGGAGAGGTTTATATACAAGAGCAATTGAACATTGAGAAAAACATTGCAACCCAGCCCAGATCAAGGCCTTAAGTCTGATATTAGCCCATATGTCCAACAGCAATTTATAAAGTCCTCTTCAGATTCACAAAACACATGCAATGATGCTGAATGCAGAAAGATCACAGGCCAGGAGTGCAAAGAAAGTGGTGGTAGAAGCATCTCATTGCTGGCAGGGGTCTCCACATGGCTTCTCTAGGTCCAAATGTCTGGCTGCATCAAGATAACTCTGTGACTTCTCAGGGATTTCTCACAGGAAGTAAGATTTGTCAGTAGAGAGTCTCCAAGAGAGTGTTGTTTGTTAGTAGAAAGTCTCTAAGGAAGTGAACGAAGAGATAGTTATCTCCCTCCTCCAAGAAGGAGTTACCACATTTCCAGAATTCTCTGCCACAGAGGTCTCGTTGGTTATCTCCAGATTGACATCCCTACACTCTTTTTTTTTGGGGGGGGGGGGCATCATTGCTCTCCGGTGGTGGGAGTAGGAGGGCCAGCCCCACTGCTGGAATTGAACCTCCGTCCCAGTGGACCGCAGTCCCTCGCACAAGCACTATGCCACCGGGGCTCAGCCTGACATCCCTACACTCTTAATCCTCAAATTGACACCAGATTAGGTAACTGCCACACTATGCTTAAATGTAGATCCTTACACAGGGATTCTTACATAGAATAAAGTTCGAACTCCTAAGCACTACACAGAAAAAAAATTTACAATTCACTCACTTTTCCTGTCAAACTCCTCCTCAATGTAAGTTATAATGAACTGTCTACCATTTCCCAAATACTACATTAGCTTTAGTCACTGTTTCTTCTGAATTATACCTTCTCTATTTATCTACCTATCATATATCTCTATATTCTTCTAAACCAGTTCAAAAGATATGTCTTTTCTATCCTTTTCTTGTCCTCCCCCATTTTCTTGTCTTCTAGAAAGATATGTTTTTTCTATCTTTTTCTTGTCTTCTCCTCATTTCCATTGCAACATTATACATATATTTTATCACATTTGCAATACAACTATTTGTTTACATGTCTCCTACTAAACTGCCAGTTTTATCTTCAGCACCTGAGATGGACCTTGACACATTGGTGTTACTTCAATAAAGTTTTGAAGAATGAATGAATAGAAAGCAAAGCTTTCCCATAAAAATGCCTAGGAAACAGAAGTTTGGTCCAAGCATAGGTAAACAGTAAAAAGAACAGAAGCATCGATAATTCAAAGGTCAAAGCAGAAGACAATTACAGCTGGCTGACTCATGCACTGATTGATGTTCTCCCTCCACATGGATCTCTTCCTCAAAAGGTGGTATCCCTTCTCAGTAAGCCTCCAGAGGGAATACCAAGGCCTTGATTTGGCTTTCTCCTGAGGGATGAGTGGCGCCTTCTCAAAATTGCCCAGAAAACAGAAATTGTGGCAGACGGCATTTTTCCAACAATCTGGAGCTGGCCAGGAAAAAGGGACATACTTTCGGGAGAAAATGTAGATTTCTTGCACATTGTGGCCACATGTTCTGCTGTTAATTAATGTCACGGTTGTAATTAGGTGGTTGGAAATGAGTGAGGGGCAAGACCAGGATCTCCTATTCTGGCTTTTTCACTTACCACAGTTTCTGAATCTGGAAACACTTCCTCTTTTCAGGAGACTGGTGAGCCACAGAGGAGTTGTCATATTGTTCCTCACTCTCCTCTTCTGTGAGTTCCCAATCATTGGGAGAAGTGAACTGTTGCTGTGGAGAAGATTATTTATTTGAGGAAGATGTCAAAAATTCCACATGTATGAACTCTGAGCAATTACACTCTTCATTCTACAAGGATGAATGAGGAAAGAGAGGCCAAGTTTTCCAGATCCTTCTTTTTACTAGGTGTTGGGGTATCCTGATTGTATGGAGAGGACACAATGGTGGGGTTCACCCACATCCACAGGTTGTGTTCATAGTCAGAGCCATCCTTATAAGGATTTGGTTTCCTCTCCAGAGGCAGCTTGAGTACTCCATAATTTGAAGTCTATATTTGGCAAGGTTTTGTTCAGTAAGGGGCATTGATCAAAGGTGTGAAGCAAGAAAAAGTTATTCCTCATGTTCCTGTCCAACAAACCTTGCATTTTTTAGTTTTAGATCCATGTTTAGTATAAAGAGGGAAGAGGAAGACTTTTAGAAGATCAGAGATCTCTGAGGCACTTCTAAAAACCTTTACTGGGGCAGTACTATTTCATCTGGATATTATATCAGGAGGCCCTCTAGAAGTACTGGATTAAAAAATATATCAATGTCTCAGTGATTAAGTAGAAATAAGACTTGAAGTAGAGCCTAAAACAGGAAAATAATTAAAAGCAGCTTTTTAGCAGGACAAAGTCCAATGTGGATTGCTGAGCTTCCATTGACAGCAGAAGTAGAAGGTCTCCAGGTGAGAATTTAAAAACCTTGAATTATGTGAAAACTAAAGTGACTTGTAGAATAGATGGTTAATTGATAAACCTTTCAATTCTGATGGGTTTATTAATGAAAGGACAAACACATATACAGATCTATACTCTGAGATACCCTTAAACCATTTGGAAAAAAATATTTCCCTTTCAAAGTGCCTTTGGAAGTTTTGCCAAGTGTTTTCACATGAACGATCTCAGATGATTTTCATGACAACCCTGCAAGATAACACAGTGAATATTATTAACTCTTCTCTCTGAAAACCAACCTAAAACTAGAAGTTAACGCAGCATAAAATCCCTTCAGATCCAACTTGCATTTACTTTTTAGACTCTTTTTTCACCTCATCTCCCATGTGTCACATTTCATATCCTAGAACACTTCATTGTTGGAATTATAGCTACATATCCCACATATCTTTTGTTTATATCCCTTTGCTCAAATTCCAGGACTGCTTGGAACCCAATTACCTTGGCTTGGCTAACAGCTACTCATATACACAAGGAAACCATCACTTAAATAATAATGTTTCCTCCTCCCACAGATTACTCTTCGCAGTGGTGTGCCAGTTTTACTATGAAGAGAGAAGAGCAGGGAATTGACCTTGAAAGATACCATTTATTATGCCAAGTTTAGGAAATCTGGAAACACATTTGACCTACACATGAAGGATCTAGTCCTTAGATACTAATCCTTAGATACCTACACATGAAGGATCTAGCCCTTAGATACTGGATGGCAAAACCAAGTCATTGTGTAATCTACATTTTGAACATTTTTAGGTCATTTAATATATAGACATTGAGCATCCACCAAGTTCCAAAGAGTATATAATAGACGTGGGATATGCTGAGATGAATAAACATAACCCAAGACGATATTCCAACATAGCAAGCTAAGGCAGGCAAATAAAGAGAACATTGTAATGAGTGCTAGATGCTGTACAAGGAAAAAGTAAAGAGGGGAAACCTCACCCAGATAATCTCAAGAAGGGTTCCCTGTAGGTATTGCTTGAGCTGAGGCTTACTAGCACGTTACCCAAGGCAGAAATCAGAGATACAGGCCATCACATGTCATCCAATTATCTGGTACCTTATCTCTTATGTGTGCTCCAAAAAAAGCGGTAGAGGCACTTTGCATATGCTCTGGAAAAATACAAAAACTCCCTGGTGACATAGTATTTATGCATTGGGCTGTGTTCTAAAAGTCAGCAGTTTGAAAACTGTTCCAAGGGAGAATAGAAAACTTTCTGCTCTTGTAAAGAGTTACCAGCTCAGAAATTCACAGGGGCAGTTCTATTTAACCACTACATGATTGGTATAAGTCAACATAGACTTGAGAGAAGTGAGTTTGTTTGGGTTCTGGTTTGTTTATGTGTCCCACACTTCCCCCCATCCTAAGTGTCAATATAGGAAAACATGGCAATGATAAATGAAAAACATCGTTATAAGCAAAGTAGAATACAATGTAATAAGTTAAATTAGAAAAACTGGGAACTCAATATAACATAACAAAAGCACACTGTTCATGCTTAAACTTCCTCCTCTTCACATACAGTCACATAATAACTTTTGCCTACCATGGATTTTTAAATGCATTTGAATGACTAGATTTTGATCCTTGCTAAAATGAAGGATAAACAAGGTAGCTGATAGATGTTTAAGCAGGATAAAAATCATATGTGTTTAATCTTGTTACTATAAAACAAGAATGCTTTCAAGAATGTAAAGAGGAGAACTAACAGGATGGAAAATTAACATAATGGGGTCTCTACTACCAAATTGTGAGTTGCCACATCTACTATAATTAATTAAAATTAAATTAGGCTATAAACATTTTAATATATAATTGCACTCAAATTATACATAAAAGGAGCCAACGTCATAATATATATTTTGATTCTTTTTTCTTTCATAAGAAAATGTTAGAGGTGCATGGTTATTTTCCCCTCTTTTAAATATGTGAGGAGGTACTCCCTAAAATCATAACTTTTTCTCAAAGATATGTATTTAAATTTTTTTACATAACAACCTTATCATCTTTGAAGGACTCTCCATCACACTTAATACATTTGTCAAATCTGCGATTGCATTCTTAGAAACATTTTTCAAGCTCATCTCTTTGGATGACTGACAGCACCTCCCTCGTTTTTTTCTTCACCCCTTCTACGCATCAGATTGCTGTCCTCTTATGTCCCTCTTTCTTCTCAGAAACAAAAAGAAGTCACACAGAGTGCGCTCAGGTGAGTTAGGTGCATGGGGCAAGAGAAGCATGCTGTTTTTTGCCAAAATTCGGAACACTGAGATAGCTGCGTGAGAAGGTGCATTATGTGGTGGCAACTCCTCCCCCCGCCCCAATCTGCTCCACATCAGGTCTTTTTAGCCACACAGTTAGGTAATCTTTTCAGAACCTCTAAATAGAAAGTTTGATTAATAGTCTGACCTGGAAGAACCAACTCCAAATTCACTACAAGTCAACATTTACACCCACTCAGGAGTCTGACAGACTTCCAGAACGAGGTTTGTCATCACTCGACAAGCGCTGTCCTTGTAAGTTGTGTTCAATATCACAACAGTTTCTGCATCGTTTTTCCTGAGCATGAAATAAAATTTCACAGCCATATGCTATTCTCTTACATCAGCCATCACAAAAACAATAAAAAATTCTCTATGACCAGATAGAAACTTCCCAGACAAAACTGCTAGGTGCATTAACTCAGAGCGAGTTGTTGGATGCTCACCTAGTGGGAAAAATGTGTCCCATGAAAACTCTGTTCTATTCTATTTTTTTGGAGGTACCCCACATATGTCTACTGATAAAAGTTTAGCTAGTGACTTGTTCTATTAGTGGGTAAGCAGGATAGAATAAATAAGAGAAACAATGTGTAAGCCGCATGAGTTCCAGAAAGATACATGGCTGATAGATAGATGGCTGTTATGTATACTTGTGTAGATTACGTATTGTCCATGGATGCACGCTAAGGGAGCATAAATTCCATTTGAGCTCTGTTTTCCAAACCATATGCTCTATGTTGCTCTTATGTTAATCCATTGCCGTTAAGAGTCTCTGAGTCAGTTGCAACTCATAGTGACTCTATGTGCAACAGAACTAAACAATGACTCGTCTTGTGCTAGCTATGCTTGAGCATTGTCTGTTTCAGCTACTGTGGCAATCCATTTCATTTAGGGTCTTCCTCTTTTTCATTGATGCTATATTTTTCCAAACATGATGCCCTGCTCCCAGGATTGGTCCTTTCTTATAATGTGCCCAAAGTCTACGACACAAAGCCATAACAATCTCCCTTTTAGGAACAGCCTGGCAGTCCATAGCATATTTAATATTCTTTGTGAACATCATAATTCAAAACCATTAGTTCTTTTTCATTATTCGAATTTCTTTTAAATTTTTAAAAAATCTTTTTATTGGGCGCTCATATAATTCTTATCACAATCCATAGATCCATCCATTCTGTCAAGCACATTTGTACATTTATTGCCATCATCATTCTCAAAACATCTACTTGAACCCTTGATATCAGCTTCTCATTTTCCCCTTCCTCCCCCCTCCCTTGTGAATCCTTGAAAATTTATAAATTATTATTATTTTGTCATATCTTACACTGTCTGATGTCTCCCTTGTCCCACTTTTCTCTTGTCCATTTTCCAGGATGGAGGTTATATGTAGATCCTTGTAATCGGTTCCCCTTTCTACCCCACCCTCCTGGTATTGCCACTCTCAACACTGGTCCTGAAGGGATCATCTGTCCTGGATTTCCTGTGTTTCCAGTTCCTATCTGTACCAGAGTACACACTATGATCTAGCCAGATTTGTAAGGTGGAATTGGAATCATGATAGTGGGGGAAGGGAGCATTTAGGAACTAGAGGAAAGTTGTATGCTTCATTGTTTCTACACTGCATCCCAACTTGCTTGTCTCCTCCCCACAATCTTTCTGTAAGGGGATGTCCAGTTGCCTACAGATGGGTCTTGGGTCCCCAATCTTTACCCCCCATCATTCACAATTATTTGATTTTTTTGTTCTCTGATGCCTAATACCTGATCCCTTCCACACTTTGTGATCACACAGGCTGGTGTGTTTCTTCCATGTGGGCTTTGTTGCTTCTGAGATAGATGGCCACTTGTTTACCTTCAAGCCTTTAAGACACCAGATGCTACATCTTTTGATAGCCAGGCACTATTAGCTTTCTTCCTCACATTTGCTTATGCACCTGCTTTATCTTCTGTGATTTTATTGGGAAGATGAGCATCATGGAATGCTAGTTTAATAGAACAAAGTGTCCTTGCCTTGAGGGACTACTTGAGTAGAGGCCCAATGCTCATCTTCTACCTTGATGCTAAACCTATAAATATATGCATATTGATCTATTTCCCCATAGTCATATATAAATATATTTACATATGTACATGCCTGTATGTAGACCATTGTAAATGTCTTTTGCTTCCTAGTTCTTCCCTTTAACTTTCATCTTATCTCACCTTCATTTGGATTTCAGTAATTCCTCTTGGTTATGTTACCCTTGATCAAGCCCTACCAGGCCTCCTACACCCTCCTTACCACCGATTTTGGAACACTTGTTGTTCCCTTGTCCCTGGATTTGTTAACACCACCTCCTTCTCCCCTCCCCCTCTCCCATGTCTCGCCCAACCATTGTTTTCCCCTCCAGATTGTTTCTTAAGCCTATCTTATCTAGATAGGCCAGCAGAAATAATAATATGCACAAAAAAAAGACAGAGAAAAACAAAGCAACAAAAGAAAAGAAAACAACAACAAAAACCAATGACAATAAAAGAGAGAAAAGTTTGTAAATAGTTCAAGAATTGTTTGTTGGCCTTTAAGAGTGTTTTCTGGGGAGTAAAAGAAAAAGGTGTGTTTTCTGTTAAAGTCTGATGGGGTGTCATGCCCTGTTCCCAAAGTCTATTTTTCACTATCTAACTTTCACATGCATGTGAACCAATTGAAAATACAGGTTTTGGCTATGGTGCCAGCTTAGTACTCGACATGACATCTTTGCTCTTGAACACAATTTTTTCCAAAATTAGGGGCTCTTACAGCTCTTATCACTATATATATATATATATATATATATATATATATATATATATATCATGTCAAAAACACATCTGTACATGTTGTTATCATATTTTTCAAAATATTTTCTTTCTACTTGAGCCCCCAGCATCAGCTCCTCATTTTGCCCCTCCCCCACCTTCCCTCCCTAAGTTCCCCTTTATAATTTATAAATTATTCTTTTTTTCATGTCTTACAATGACTGTTGTCTCATTTCACCCACTTTTCTGCTCTTGAACACTTTAAAGAAATATTTCGAAACAGATTTCCAATACAATATATATTTAATTTATAATTGTCTCTTCCATGGGCACTGATTGTAGGATTCAAGTAAAAAAATGTCAATATCAATATTTTCTTCATTTATCATGATGATATTTAATAAACTAATAAAAACATTTTTGTTTTCTTTATCTTAAAGTATAATACATATTGTAGACATTAGATCTTCATCAGTAAATACTTCAAGTCTTTATTTTCAGCAAGCAAGATTATGTGGCTGCTATATTGAAGATTGTTAGTAAGCCTTCCTCCAATTTTGATGCCACTTTCTTCTTCATATAGCTCAGATGGATTATTTGCTTAGCATACAGTCTTAGTAAGTTTGGTGAAAGGATACAACCCTGATACATACCTTTCTTTGTATTAGACCATTCAGTTTCCCTTTGCTCTATTCAAGTAAATGCCATTATGAGCTCAATTAGGTTTTTTGGAATTCACATTCTTTACAATGTTATCCATAGTTTCTTATAGTCCATGCAGTTGAATTTCTTTACATATCAGTAAAGCAGAGGGAAACTTTCTGGTATTCTTTGCTTGAGCCAAAGTCCCTATTATGTCAGGAAGGATATCCTTCATTCCATAGTTTGAATTTCAGAGTCCTCTTTTACTATAATATTACAACCATATTTAAATTATATCCAGCAAAATTTTACTTTTATATTAAGGATATCTATCCCTAATTCATAAGAGGAGTTACTCAGTAATACACTATTTTTTTTAAATTATAGAAATCAATAGTCTTGTTTACTAGGGAATAGTATGACAGATTAGCACTGATGGTCATGCATAATAATCAGGTGTTAAGGGGGCTTGTCCTTTAGGGTATTCCAAGAAGACAAGTCAACAACATAGTATAAAGGAAAAAATGATAAGGAGATTAGGTAGATTTAATCCATAATTTCCTAAGAAACAAATAGGTAGGAAGATCTATTAATGATCATAGAATGTTAATAAGGGACATAGTGCTTGCGTAGTGGGTGCTAATCCCAAGGACAACAGTTTGAAACCACCAGCTCCTCTGTGGAAGAAATACAAGACTTTTTTCTCCAAAAAAGAGCAGAACCCCACAGGGGCAGTTCTGCCCTGTGCTACAGGGTCACTAGGAGTTGGAAATGACTTTATAACAGTAACTTTGAGTTTGGGTTTGAGAATAATGTTAATTATTCAATTAACATTACAATGTTATCAAACAATTCTTGAACTATTTACAAACTTTTCTCTCTTTTTTTGTCATTGGTTTTTTGTTGTTGTTTTCTTTTCTTTTGTTGCTTTGTTTTTCTCTGTCTTTTTTTGTGCATATTATTATTTCTGCTGGCTTATCTAGATAAGATAGGCTTAATTATTCAATTGTATTCTAAATATAGTAAATGGTAAAGGACAATAAATACTAGCAGACATGAAAAAAGATAGTTTAATTTATGTTAAAGACAGGTCACACATAAATAAAAACCCTTCTCAGTGACGGAAAGCAGTACCACTAGGTGACAAATTAAACCATATTATTAAAAGGGTGTCAGCCAATGTTTCATGGGAGAATCACTTTGAAATACCCAATCTTGTCCTATCCTCATCATCTGTAAATAATAAATTAGTTGAAATCCCAGATTCTGTTACCTTGGTTTATCTGACATAGTATTTTTTCCTTTGAAACTGGGTACGAATATTGAATACCTAGGAAGAAGTAAACGTAGCAAATTAATGAAATTCTGCAAAGAAATCAAAATAAGTATAAGATTAACCAAGAAAGGTAAAATAGAGTACAAAAATATATAGGGAATAAATTAAACCTGTAAATCCCCTAAATCAATTCTGACTCATAGCGATCCTATAGAATATAGTAGAACTGCCTCAAATGACCTCTGCACAGAAGCAAATTGCATTTTTCTTTTCTGGAATGACTGGTAGACTGAACTGCCAAGCTTATGTACTGTGCCACTTGGTCTTCTTACTAAACCCACACTATCAATAATTTATAATAAATTTAAGTAAATATGTAAGGATATAATTTTAGTCATTAGATTTGTGCAAGGTTCCATATGCTATTTATACTGTTTTAAGTGTTTAAAAATATCCATGTTAAATTATAATTGTAGTTTAAAACATTTAGAAAGCTAAATTATTTAATTAGGTAACTGATATGTAGGTGTTCAATTATATTAGCTTAAAAATTTTTTGTGTAGAAGCTATGTGAATTAAATTGAGCTGTAAACAAAGAACACAGAGTGATGAGCAATTCTAAACTCATAGAACCAACATTTTCAGATGAGCCCGAGATTAACACTTAATATAAAATTAACCAGAAACCAAACCAGAACAGGAATTATCAAAACTAAAATAAGCTAACAAGACAAAAGAACGAGAGGTGTCAGTCTGTGAGTGATGACATCTACAAAGCAAAAAGAATAATTACAGAACTTCTAAAGGGCGCCTTTTTATGAAGATGGTGTTGAAGGAAAAGAAGGAAACTCCTGCCCTTCCCAAAACGGAATCCAAAGCAAAAGTGTTAAAGGCCAAAAAGGCCTTGCTGAAAGGTGTACACAACCACACATACACAAAAATATAATCCTCACATCAGCCACCTTCCCACTACCCAACGCCCTGAGGCTGAGAAGGCAGCCCAAATAGCCCCAGAAAAATGCTTCCAGAAGAAACAAGCTAAACCATTATGGCAACATCAAGTTCCCCGTGACCACAGACTCTGCGATGAAGATTGACGTTAGTAAGACACTTGTGTTCATTATGTATGTCAAGTCCAACAGGCTATGATGAAGCTCAATGACAATACACAGTCAGGGCTGAGTGCCGGTGGCGTAAGTGGTTGAGTGTGGGACTGAGGGCCGCGGGCTTGGCAGTTCAAATCCAGAGGCGGCTCTCAGGAGTAGCGCTGTGTAGCGCCTGTGACCACCAGAGGACAGTGATGCCCACAAAAACAAAGACAACACACAGTCAAGGTCAATACCTTGATCAGACCTCACAGTGAGAGGAAGGCATATGTTTGATTGACTTATGATTATGATGCTTTAGATGTTGTTAACAAACTCAATCAACTAAACTGAGTTTAGCTGGCTAATGTTAAACAGAAACTTTTTCAATATATAAAAAGAAGAACTTCTCAGGAACAGTGCTGGGTAGCTCCCACGACCACCAGAAGGCAGTGATGCCAAAAAAAAAAAAAATGGAGAACTTGAGGAAGTCAAAATGATATCAAGATAAACGAATTAAGGAAGATAAAAATATAGTATACTCACACCCACAACTAATAAATCACAATCTAACAAAAATAAAAAACCATAAAGACTTAAAAAACATGAAATCCACCACAACAAAAATGAAAAAATCTGATAAACAAATGAACTCAGCATAGAATAAAGAAATCATCAACATACAAAAATACAAAAGAATGACATCAGTAAACCAATACCTATCATTAATTACAATGAATACAAACAGATTAAGTGTACCAGTTAAGAGAAAATGGGTGGAAGGATGGATAAGAAAATGAGAACCCTAGACAAAAAGATGAAAATAAAAGGATGGAAAATATATCCAGCTATTAACAAGGAACAAAAAGTAAGAATGACAAAATTAATTTCTGATAAGATCTATTTCATGCTTAAAGTAAGCATAATAAGATAAAGATGGACAAACTACAATGATTAAAAAGTCGATCCAACGGGCTGAGCCCCGGAGGCGTAGTGGTTCTGTGTGGGACTGCGGCCCACTAGGATGGAGGTTCAATTCCAGCAGAGGCTCCACAGGAGCAAAGGCTGGACCTCCTATTCCCACGACCAGAGAGCAGTGATGCCCCCCCCAAAAAACAAAATAAGTCAATCCAACAAGAAAACATAACAATAACAAACATGTATGCACCCAATGAAAGACCTCCAAAATACACAAAGCAAATATTAACAGAACTGAAAATAGAAACAGATGACTCCACAGAAATAGATTTCAGCATTCTACTGTTCATGAAGGACAGAAAAACTAGAAAGAAACTCTACAAAGATACAGAAGATCTTCACAACATAATCAGCTAATTTGACCTTACAGACATGCACAATACACCCCATCCAACAAAATGAAACACATATTCCTTTCTAGTACACATGAATCATTCTCCAGATATGTGACAAAAAGCCTCAATAAAATTTAAAACTAAACAATATAAACTATTTTTCAGGATCACAACATAATACAATTATAGACTGATAATAGGAAGATCCAACACTTAACTAAGGTTTATCCAATGCCATCCAATAGGAAGATGGGGTGGATGAGGGGGGATGTTAAGTAAATGGAAACTAACCCCAGGCTAAAAAAAAATTGTAATAGAGAAAATAAAATGTGAAAAACGAAAATTTCTAGAAAAAAGAACAATGGAATCATAACATACTAAAACTTTAGTGACACAAGCAAAAGCAGTGCTTAGAAGTGAATTTATAGCAAAAAGAAACAAAACTAATGCTTTAACCCAGAGACTGCAAGAATCAGTAAAAAAAAACAACAAATATGCCCATTTTCTTCCGAAAAAGGTAATAAAAATTCAAGTAGAAATAAATGGAGACAATTGAAGAAGTTGCTAAAATCCTTCAGTTTGTTCATCACTGGCTTTACTGATTAGTGTGCAATGTTGAATAACAGGTGTATTAACTTATCTTCCTTATACCCCACTCACTGTTGATACCAACTTATAACAACCTTACAGAACAGAGGAAAATAGGGTTTATATGGCTATAATTTTTATAAGATCAGATTTCATTTTTCTTCTGGGTTTTCCTTATAGACATATAAATATCTTCCCATCACTGTATTTGAAGTAGCATTGTACTTCAAGATGAATCTTGAAATGATCCCTTTGAGATGAATGTTGTAATACCATTTCTCTTGAATTTGTAATAAGCCAGGAATTTTTTATTCAAAATAGCCAATACTGATCAGTGTCAGCTCACTAATGCCCATGATATTGATCTTTAAGCATTCCATTTAATTTCCCTTGTATTATAGTGAATTATGAATGGGAGGGCTAGCTACAAGGTCAGTAGTTCAAAACACCAGCTGCATTTTGGAAGAAAGATTAGATTTCTCCCTTAAAAATGCACAGTCTTGGAACCCAAATGGGCAGTTCTCTGTTGTGTTCTCATGGTGCTGCTATGAGTCAGAATTGACTCAATGGCAATGAATTTGGTTGATTTGGGTTTTCCATTTATCCTGGATGCATACTTTATACATTTCAAAATAAAATAGAGTACATAAACATCAATGTCGTAGGCACAAAGGGACTGAAATGGACTGGTATTGGCCATATGAATCAGAAAATCATATGATTTACTATGCTGAGATTAACACATTCAAGTGTAATGATGTGGCATTCGTTGACAAAAGGTCATTGCAAAATTAATCATAAAATACATTGCTGTGTGTGACAGGATTATATTTTTCTGCCTTCAAGCAAATCCAGTCAATACAACTGTGTATGTCTGGGTTGACTAGAGAAACAAATTCACAGACATTCATATGTGTATAAGAAAGAGCTTTATATATAAGAGCAGCTGAATATTGAGAGAACATCCCAGCCAAGTTCAAGTTAAGTCCATAAAGCCAATACTAGTCCATATCTTCATTACTGGTCTATGAATTCTTCTTCAGACTCGCACAACCTATGCAACAATGTCAAATGCAGGTAGATCACAGTGGGTGGAAAGTCTTGTGGATCCAGTGGTGGTAGAAGCATCTTAGCACTAGTATAGGTCTTCACGTGGTTCCTTTAGCTATAAGGCTCTGACTGCCAACAGCATAGCTGCCAACACATAGCTCCAATCCTGTCAGCAGGAATATCTTGCAGGGAGTATTACCTCCAGCCAGCTATCTATCTTCTTAGCGTCTCCAAATGAGGTCATCAAGTGTGACATGATTGACAGGCTAAACTTCATCTCTTTACTCTTAATAGTCTCAAATTGACAATAGATTTTATAACTACCCAAACAATTATTATTCAAAAGCTAGTGATGAAGAAATCAAAGATTTCTACCAACTACTTTAGTAAGAAATTGATCAAACATGCAATCAAGATGCATTAATAATTATTGGTGATTGGAACGAAAAAAGTTGGAAACAGGAAGATATTGGTAATTGGAATGAAAAAGTTGGAAAAAGTGAATGAATACTTTGAACTTGACTATAGAAATGAAGTTAGACATCACATAATAGAAATTTGCAAGACTGGGCTGAGCCCCGGTGGCGTAGTGGGTTATGTGCGGGACTGTGGCCCACTGGAATGGAGGTTCAATTCTAGCTGTGGCTCCACAGGAGCAAAGGCTGGGCCTCCTACTCCACCAGAGGGCAGTGATGCTCCCCCCCCCCCCCCCCCGCAAATTGCAAGACTTGTTTTCAACAACACAAATGGTGACACTGACTCTTTCTTTTTTGCCCTGGCTGGGGAGTAAACAATATTTGCTTATTAAATGGTTGCTCACAACTTTTAAGACCTCATTCTATACTTTAAAAAAGTAGGATATAGAACATTGTCTTTGTGGACTAAGCTGTTTTACTTGACATTGACTAAGGTAAATGCTCCTCAGAACAATTGAACACTCCTTAGAACAATTTAAATGGCAGCATTTGTCCATGAAAAAAAAAAAGCTTAGACGGCAAGAAGGGATAGGAAAGAACAAGGGATGAAAATAGGAAACACAGGATGATGTGGGATGAATGATGCTTAACTATGTGGTTGCAAATGACAGCATGAAACAAAGAATGTACAGATTACTTTGTGCTTTGAAACTTCATCCAAATCACATAAATAACAAAATAAAACTAAGATACATGGTACTTTCCAGAAGGCCTCCCTCAGGGAAGCAAACATGTACTCATTACCCTATTCCTAAAAATATCAATTGAATTGATTAGTAATGACTCTATAGAGCAAAGTGGATGTTCCACAGTTTACAAAGTTGCAAATCTTTACAGAAGAAGACTACCATGTGTATCATATATATCACAGATGGATTTAAATTACTGACCCTTAGGGATGCAACTGGGTGCTTTAGCCATTGTACCACCAAAACAAATTTCAGAGAGGAAGAGTCTGTGAACAGACAGATGGAGAGGAGATAGGTGGAGATTGGAGACTAGACACGTCAGGTAGAAGAAAACAGTTGTGATCAAAGGCATGGCCTTGGTGAACCAAATGTTTAGAGTAAACTCTAAAAGGAGCAACATCAAGCTGTTTCCAGGTAGACTGTAACCTAAAAACCTGTGATTATGCACCCCACCATCACTTCCCCACTGTCAATTTCCATGCAGCTGGTCTCCAAGGCACTTTGATGGTTACCCCATGGTAACAGCCTCAAGGATCACATCTCCAGGAATTAAAAAAAATAACTCTTAATGCTGTACCATCTCCTCTCAATACTCAGCATTGCAGCTGTGAAGTTTAGTACCAGGTCCACACTCCACTGAGGAACTAGCAAATTCTGAATCTGTGTGGTTAGTTAGGGTCCAGAGATAAATACTCACTCACTCACTCACTTCAGCAGCAGCAGCAGCAGCAGCAAAGAGTTAAGCCACAAGTTTATTAAAACATAGAATTACTTCAAAAGAAATGAGGAAATGAAGCGGGTCTCTCAGGAGTTGAGAAGAATACCTTAAGCATAGTAAAGATACACCTTGCTCTGGGAGGGAGGCAGGTCACCCCTGTGAGTTGGGGTGAGGACGGTTTCTAGGGGAGACTTCTAGTTTTTATATGGCTTCAAGCTCTGTCCTTGTGTCAGATCTAAAACTATTCAGTCATTGTAGGGGTAGTGTGACTATCTTGTCTTTCTCTACCCACCATTTTCATTATCTCTGATCTCTTCCATTTGTAAGGAAATGTGTCCTATTGGCTCTTCACCTTACTTTGGTCTGGAAAGGTATGTGAAAAAGCCTGTTTTATGTTTTAAATGCCTGTCAGCTTCTTTCCACTCATCACCTCTACCCTTGCCATTTTCTGATTAGCTAACAGTTGTGACTATTGCAGAGGCCGGCTTCCTTCTCAAACCTGAGAACCAATACAAATGAATGGTTGTATTATACTACAGATTTCATTAACCCTATCAATGCCATATTTAAAGAGTCCTGATGGTGTAGGAAGTTAAGAGTTGGCCTGCTAACTCACAAGGTCAGCGATTGAAATCATCTGCTCATGAGCTCCTTCCAAAGATCGTAAATCGAGTCAGAATCTACTAAATGGCAATAAGGTTTTTTTTGCCATCCTTTTTTGCTCTGCATCCCTTCACCGGCATCCCTGCCATCCGGTAGCTGTCATTTCTGTCTCTGCCGCCTCGGGTTCTGCCCCACCCCTCCTCTCTGCTATTTTTTTCCCTCTGAGCCAGCGGAAATCAGTTTAGATAACCCGCCCACTTCCGCTTTGGAGTTAGATGTGAGCGTGGCGGGAAAGGCGGAGCCAATCCTCTGAGTATTTTTGCTTGCTTGCAGCTCTACAATTAACTAACAGTCTGGTCAAAGCAAGGTAACTTGCAGGAGAAAGGGTTTTGGCCTTGAGAACGTCTGATTTATTGCTACAAAGACTGTATTTGACGTAGGTGGTGGCTCCAGCTGCGACCCCTCCGTGCAGTAGAGATCGTTGCATTCTGCAGGGGCTACAGACTTCGCTTTCTAACCTAGCTTGTAGGTTTTACGCGCTAGCTGGAGACATGCCTCGGGGACGGAAGAGTCGGCGCCGCCATAACGCAAAGGCTGCAGAAGAGAATCGCAACAATCGCAAAACCCAGGCCACGGAGCCCTCGGATACTCTGACCGTGCCCTCGGTGGCCGCTTGCACCCATGAGGATGATCTGAGCGGCCGTGAAGGAAACCCGAGCATCCCAGAAGAAACCTCTACCACACCTGAAGAAGCATCCAGCACTGCTCAAGCACAAAAGGCCTTGGTGACCCGGAGCAATTTTCAGGGGACCAAGAAAAGTCTCCTGATGTCCATATTAGCTCTTATCATCATTATGGGTAACAGTGCCAAGGAGGCTTTGGTGTGGAAGGTGTTGGGGAAGTTGGGAATGCAGCCTGGCAGGCAGCACAGCATCTTTGGAGATGCAAAAAAACTTGTTACTGAAGAGTTTGTGCGCAGAGGGTACCTGATTTATAAGCCAGTGCCCCGCAGCAGTCCCGTGGAGTATGAGTTCTTCTGGGGACCTCGAGCACACGTGGAATCCAGCAAGCTGAAAGTCATGCATTTTGTGGCAAGGGTGCGTAACCGAAGCTCCAAGGACTGGTCATGCAATTATGATTGGGATTCAGACGATGATGCAGAGGTTGAAGCTATCCTGAATTCAGGTGCTAGGGGTTACTCAGGACCGTAGAGGAACTTAGGGCAGTTCCATGGGCGTGAAAAACAGTCAAAAGTACCCCTCGGAGTAGATCTTGGGGCTTTCAATTAAAACACCGGGGCTGGGGAGGGGGGCACTGTTATTTGTTGTTAGTGCTGATTAATTGCAGAATAGAGCATTTGTATGGATATTGTAAATGTTACTCCCTTTACTGTACTCTTGGAATCATGTTTAAAATATAATTGAAGAAGAGGGTATTTTGAGTCATTTATATTCTTTGATAGCATTTTAGACAGATTTGCTAGCATAAAATGGTTTTCCTTCATATTCTGTGATTTGATACGAATTATTGATTTAAGCTGTTTTTTGAAAGTTTGAAATACCTAGTAAATTGACTCACCTTTCTACATTTCTTTGTTTCCTGTTGTATAAAGAAGACTGACATTTACTGTGATTTTACTTAGTTACTGCAGAATATAGAAAAATAAAAGTATAATTACTAGATTATTTGTTCATTTATTGACCACCTGTTCTAGATTGCACAGGTGAGACAAATTTTTAAACTAACAGTGTGGTAAGTCCTGCAATATGGGATAAGCATAGAGTTCTATGAAAGAAAGAAACAAGAATATGTGACTTATCTTGAGGAAACTATGGAAATTCAAGATAAACACGTTGGCGGGGGTGGGAATTAAAGGTGCATCAGAGAGTACTATGAAAATATTTTGTGCTAAGTACCCTTGAAAATGTAACTCAGCTAACGTGGAGGAGAGACCACTGACAAAGGAATAAGGAGTGAAGAAGGCACCATAGGGTGCCAGTGGGAGTAGAAAAACAACTCAGCTTGAGAGCAAAAGAGCAGAGCAAAGGAGAAGCTGCTGGGAAAAGGCCATCATGGGACATGGTGAAATTTGTTTTAAAGGGACTGTTAAAAATTTTTTGAAATGGTAATCTGAGACTTGAAAATAATATTGGAGATGGGGGAAGAAGTAAATAAGGAAACACCAAAAGCAGCATGGGCCTCTAAGAAACAGCAATTTATTTACTATATTATGAAGATTATATCAAGGGGAGAATGGAAAACAAAAAGGAGTTGTTTTTACCATCTGGGGGAGGTGAGCAGGGGCCAGATCCTCAAGGGGTGGAGTTATAGCTGTTCTTAAACTAATTATAATAATAATCTTGAGCAATAACCTTGGAGTAATAAAATTTTTAAAAGGCTCTAGAAAGGCAGAGCATCGTGGATATTGGATAAGCCAGAAAGAAGACTCCACGTATGCTATCTGTGAAAGGTAACCTGGACAGTATGACTAGGGATGTTTTTTGGCTATTGATTTCACATTTTAAAAGTGTGTAGGAGGAGGAGTGCAGTGTCAGTGTAGTAAATGCAGAGGGCCACTTGACAGTTGTAGGATATGGCTTCTTCCCAACCTCAGGAGCTTTTATACTTCCTCAGCTTTTGATATCAAGTAACTTGATGCTGTTCTCATCCAGTCTATCACCAATACCTTTTATAGCCTCTACTTTACCATGCAGCACTTCTAGAGATTATATGGGAGTTATCAAGTACATTCATATCAGCTACAGGTAAAGAAGATGTTTAAGAAGCTAACACAGGACTTGAGGTTAAACATCTTGTGAACTGATTTAAATCCCTTGATTGAGAGTACTTATACAAAAATGTGCCTAATCTAACTTTGTGCCACAGAGGAGCAGCTGCACACACAAAATAGCTGTAAGGCTACTGGCATTTTTCTTTACCTTCAGTTATACCCTACATCCAGGTGTGTGCAAAGGTCAGTCCCAGGGCTAGCAAATGACTTCCTGGCCCATATCCAGGGAAACGAGGCTTGAAGAAATAGTAACTATGACCTTCAACAACTTAAAATTTGTTCAGTAAACAAGAAAATGGAGCTAAATGCATTCATATCTATATGGTAAACTGGGGCCACAGATAGTCAAAAGGCATTTTTCTTCCCTTAGAGGAGTCATATTAGCAATACTACCTCCAAAGGACATATCTGAGGTCCAAGTTTCTGGCTTTCTTGTCTAGAGCCACAGGAGTGGTAAGTGGCAGCTCCTAGACAGAACCCCTAAGTACATTTTCTGCAAAATCTATAGTGCACACCCTGATATATCTCTACTTGACAATGTATACACAAGATTCTGCCTGAAAAAAAATTGTGAAAACAGCATGAGAGGTCTGACTGAACATCACTGACTGCAGACTTTAAGTCCTCACTCTTGGAAAAGGGAGATAGGCTCAAAGGAGTCAGTCAGCTCCAAATCAATCTGCTAGTTAAGTGGCAGAACCAGTAAGATTAATTGTACCTTCTCTGTCATATTATTTTTGTTCTTCACAACTTTTAAAGGAAGCATCAGCTAGCTGAGGGGAAAAATAGTATCTTCTCCAAACCTGGTTGAATCTGCTGTCTTATGGATGAGGGGCAATGAAAGGGATTTCTAGAAGGTAGTGAGAAAAAAGAATATAGTTGATTTTTTACACAATTTATTTGAGGTTGGAGATACATCCATATGGGATAGCAAGCTGTGAGTTTATTATCATGTAAATCAGGAGTTTAAACTGGCTTCAAGGATACCAAACCAAACCCACTTCTGTGTCATCATTTCCAATTCATAGTGGCCCTACAGAACAGAATAGAACTACTCTTTTAAGTTTCTGAGATTATAAATCTTTAAGGGAGCACACAACCTCATCTCTCTCCCATGGAGTCGCTGGTGGGTCACTGACTTTATGGCTTGTGTCCCAGCACTTTGTAGTCCACAATGCCACTAGGGCTTCTTAATTTAGGGATAGAGAGTAAAAAACTTCACAAGGCATAGCAAAATTATCAGCTTTCATTTACTATGCATTTAAATTATGCCAGGCAATTTGATGGCTATTTACATGTGCTGTCTTTAACTTTTTGAAAAAAATAGTTAATAAAAATGATTTTAAAACTAATTTATTGAGGTTAAACTTATATTTAAAGCTAGATACATTTTAAGTATATAGCTCAATAAAATAAGAGTTTTGACCAATATAAAATATTTCTATCATCCTGAAAAGTCTCCTTGTTCCACTTCACAACCCCCACATACCAGATGCTGGCATCCATAAACAAACATACTTTCTCTTCTATAATTTAATACAAATAGAATTATGCCAGTATTACCACTCATGTCTCGCTTCTTTCCTCAATGTAATATTTTTCAGGTCCATATTCATGCAGATATTGTATGTGTATCTGTAGTTTATTCATTTACATTGTATTAAGAGTGCCTCATTCTATGGGTTTACTACAATTTACTTATTTATTCACCAAGAGATAGATATGTCAATTGTACTTTTCATTAGTATGAAACACAACAATACTCATGGATAAGTATTTTTGTGGAAATACATTTTCATTTCTTTGGAGGTAAATATCTAGAGGTAGAATTCCTGAATTATTTAAGTGAATGATGA
The DNA here is from genome assembly GCA_004026705.1 of Nesogale talazaci. Lineage (NCBI taxonomy): Eukaryota > Metazoa > Chordata > Mammalia > Afrosoricida > Tenrecidae > Nesogale > Nesogale talazaci. The sequence goes on along the minus strand of PVJH01013525.1, from coordinate 37,425 downwards.
CCGTTATAAAATTGGCCACACTGTTTTCAAAGCCATTTCACACTCTAACTGAGAAGGTATACAAATTCCAGTTGCTCCATGTTATCACACTACTTCTGGTCTGCAGTAACTACATCTAGACTAGAGTTTGGATGACAGCAAAATCATTACCACAGCAGACAGCCTCATCTTTTTCCCACAGAGCAGCTATTAGACCTGCCAGCTGTGGGTTAGCAGCCTCATGCAAATCAATACTGATAGTAGTCTTTTCATTTTAGTCTATTAAACTGTGCTGCTGGTGGTGTCAAGTAAGCATTGGAGGATCAAACTCACCAGCCACTTCAAGGGACAGAGTCTAGAGGTTATCTGCTCCTATGAAGATCCACAGCCTTGGAAACCCTAGACAGGGCCACCATAAGGCAGATTTGATTTCCTAGAAGTAAGGGTATTTATTGTTCCGAGTTGGTGTAGTGTTCAAGAACTGCTGGTGGTATATTTGGTCACGTGCCTGGCTACTAACCTCAGATGTCAAAAACCACCCTCCATGCCACAGGAGAAAGATGAGGTTTTCCCAAACAGGGCCAGTTCCATTGTGACCCAGAGTTACTGTGACTCAGATTCAACTTTACAGCAATTAGCTGAGTCAACTTGTTCAGTGTTATTTAAATGTGGTTTAAATGTATACTTGATGAACAACTTTGATTTTGAACATCTTTTCATTATTTGTTGACTATTTTTATAATTACTTCTGTAAACTGTTGTCTAACTATTTCACCTATTTTTTTTTTGGCATCACTGCCCTCAGGTGGTGGGAGTAGGAGGCCCAGCCTTTGCTCCGTGGAGCTGGAATTGAACCTCCATCCTAGTGGGCCACAGTCCCGCGCACAACCACTACGCCACCGGGGCTCAGCCTATTTCACCTATTTTTATTGGGCTGTCTTTTAATTGAATCATAAAAGTTCTTATATATTTTGAAAATATTTGCTCCTAATATGTCACTTGCATTTTCTTTTTTTTGGGGGGGTGGGGGTGGGCATCACTGCCTCTGGTGGTCGTGGGCGCTACCCAGTACTGCTCTTGAGAGCCGCCACTGGATTTGAACTGCCAAGCCCGTGGGCCGCAGTCCTGCACTCAACCAGTTATGCCACCAGGGCTCAGCCCTACATTTTTAAAATAGTGTTTTTTTTTCTCTTCTGGTCTTTTTAATTTATTTTCCAGCTTTCTTGTTTGTATGAAGTGAATGAAAATGTAGTTTGGGTCAGGTCACCTCAGTCGTCAAAGTAATACCTTTTCTTTTTAATACTTGTTTTCCCTTTGATAGAGTTTTTTAAAGCAGCAGTAGAAAATTTTAATTTTGACAAAAGCTTATTTAGCAGTTGATTTTTCTTTTTTGTGATTAATGCTTTCAAGTCCTCTCTAAAAGTATTTGCATATGCTGAGCCCTGGTAGCGTAGTGGTTGTGTGTGGGACTGCAGCCCAAAGGGTTGACTGCTCAAGTCCAGCAGCAGCTCTCCAGGAGCAAGGCTGGGCTCCCTACACCCACTAGGGCAGTGATGCCACAAAAAAAGTATTTGCATAACCCAATATGCAAATATTTTGTCTTATTCACACTTGTAGAAATTTTATAGTTGCAGCTATGATCCATTTCCAATTAGTTTTTTGTGTATGAGAGGATTTTAAATTCATCTTTTCATATCAACATTACTTGTTTCAGTTCCATATGTTGAAAAGTTCTTTCCTAATCATATTACCTTCACACCTTTGTAGAAAACAAGGAGAGAAGATTAACCATGTATATAGGTCTATCTCTAGATTTTCTATTATGATGTTTTTATTTACCTATCTTTGAGTCCTGGATGTTGAAAATAGTTTGCACTCAACTACTAGCCAAAAGACTGGCAGCTAAATCAGGGCTTCTAATAAGTACATTTCAGTATGAACCCTACTAGCAATTTGCATTTCTACTCCAGGTATATTGACTCATAACCTACAAATGGGTTTGGAGCTTTCACTGTCATCTTGTTTTCAGGTGATATCAAGGCATTTTCAACTCAAAGTGACCCTATGTACAAGAGAACAAAACACTGCCTTGTCCTGTGCCAAATAATTATTGTTATGTTTTAGCCCATAGATGTTCTTCTCTAGGCACCTGTTTCTCCTGACAACATGTTCACAGGACCTGAGATGTAGTCTTCCTACCTTGCCTTTAAGGATTATTTTGGCTTTACTTCTTACAAAACAACTGTATTCTTTGTCAACATCATAAGTCAAATGCAGTGGCTTATGCAGTCAAATGCATAAGACAAATGCAGTGACTTGTCTTCTTTAGTCAATGTCCATTGGATAATGTTCTGCAAAATTTTGCTTACATATGATATCAATGTTACTGTTTAATTCTGTTGGATCTCTTCCAATCAGTTAGGCAAGTAACTGTCTTCCAAATTCCCTAACAAAGATGAGTGAGTGCTACTATGTGGCAGTTACATAATTTCATGTGAACTTGAAGATATATTACAGTTTAGCCTGATGGCAACTCCTTGTGAGTATCAGAGGAAGGCCAGCCTCCAATACATACATCATGGGTTCAATAGGCACAGTTGTACAGTGATAATTATTACAATAAAGTTATAGAGAGCATGAGAGAGAGAAATAATAAAAGTCAGACATATATCACATCATGGTAGCATGCTCACCTCTGCCACTTGGGTGGTCCACATGGAGAGAGAGAGAGAGAGCAAACTTTAATTTTCCCCATTTAAATAACCTTATGGGGGACACATGAACCCTGTCATCACTGGTCAGGACATGTCACAAGAGGGGGCTGTTTTAATGGCTATACAAAGGGAGAGTTCTTAGGGATGCCTACATGACCAAGGGGGAAGGATGTGATAAGAGAAGACCTTCAGACTCCTGGAGGTGGATAAACAGGTCTGTTTGATTAGAAGCCATTGACAGTGATTCTTGAATCCCTCCCACAGGCTTCAAGGGAAGTAAATCATCATCCAAAGAGGAGGGGAGTCAGCTTTATTGTGAGACACACAAAGGTCTCAGATAACTGGGAGCTTCAGAGAGCATAGCTAACTTAACTTCCACACCAAACTCTGGTAAATAGTTTGCTTAATATTTTGGAGTATATAATTGTGGAAAAATCCCATGTTCATCCCACATGTGGGCATGACCTTCTCATAAAGAGGGTCCTGGGAACCTCCTCTTCTATCTCTGCCTTCACCTTTCTGCTGCCTGACCCTGGTCACTGCCAGAGCCACCACCGTTGGATCAACATGACTTTACATCCTTGGCCTATGATCTTCCTGCATTCTGCATCATTGCATGTGGCTGCATGAGTCTCAAGAGGGACTTTTGGACTTGATTGAAAAGTTTTCTTAATATATAGTTACTTTATGATATTTTAATGTCACTAGATTTGTTTCTCTGGTCAACCCAGCTTAACTCATTCTAGTACTTCAACAGCTTGTGGAAATCTTTCCATTGTTATTCCATCATTTCCTGGAGACTTGCTTTTGGCTAGTGCTTTCAGTTCAGCTTGAACTTCTTCCTTCAGTACCCTTGGTCTCTCTCAGAGTGCCTGTTTGTTTTGAAATGCTGACCTTGTGAATAGCAGCCCAATGTGTAGCCACTGTGCCTCAGAGCTCCAGGATGTGCTTCCTGCTTTATTCAATATTTTGTCCAAAGAATTTTTCAATATTGCAACTTGAAACTTGAATTTATTCTTTTAGTTATTTCAATTTAGGTATTCTGAGCATGTCTTCCTTTTCTTTGGCTTCTAACTCTAGATCTTTGCACAATTCATTATAATGTATTAGTCTGTCTTTGCAAGTTGCCCTTTGAAATTTTCCATTAAACACTTTGACTTCATCATTTTTCCACATGTTTACTCTATGATTAAGAACAAGTTTCAGGTAAAAGGAAATGAAGGAAAAAACTAGAAGGCAAAGGACATTATAGAGGTCTAAATATAGACATGTACATACATAAATATAATTGAGAGTCAAAATCCACTCACATATGTGCCTATGACTTATATATGTACCTAGTTTATGGCTTATATGTATACTTATTATACTTTAAATACATCATTATTTTGTGGAAGGACATTATATGAGGGGATTGCACTCAATGGAGCAATGATAGTATTAATTTTGATAGTATTAATTTTCCTGCTAGGCAAGCATCAAACAACTCACTTTGGAGTTATTATACCCAGTGAAGTTACCTGGGCAGGCTTTCTCTGGTAACTGAATTTTTTCGTAAAAACAGTTTTGCTCAAACTTCGTTTTTGTGGTGGCTGATTTAAGAGAACAGCATGGGACTGAGAAATTATGTTTCTTGCTCAGGAAAAATGCTGCAGACAGTGTTGTGATGTTAAGCACAGCTTATAAGCACAGTGCTATGGGAAAAACTCAAGTGAAAAGTGTTTTTTTTTTTTTCATTTCAAAAGAGGTGAAATGTTGATTGATGGCAAAACTCATTGTGGACATCTGTCAACTTCCCAAAGGGATGACAGTGTCAACTTGGAGTGCATTTGGAGATGGTTCCACCAGGTCAGACTGTTAATCAAGCTTTTTATTGAGTTTCTGAAAATGTTGTATAACAGTGTCTGACAAAAAAGGCCCGATTTGTGACAGGCAGGAGACTGGTTTTTGCCATTATGACAATGTGCCTGCTCATGCTGTCATCTCAGTGCACCACTTTTTGGCAAATTTCCCACTGCACATGACTCGCCCAACCTCACTCCATGAAATTTCTTTTTATTTTCAGAAGTAAAAAAGGACATGAAAGTACAGAGATTTGACAACATAGAAAAGATGAAGAAAAAGATGAAGTGGTCAGCCATCCAAACAGATGAGTCTTGAAAATGTTTCCAAGAATGGAATTGCACATTTGACAAATGTATTAAATGTAATTGAGAGTATTTTGAAGATGATAAGGTTTTTTTGGTAAAAAAAATTTAAATACATAGCACTGAAAAAATCCACTTTGGGGATACCCCCAAAGATATCATCTTCATGGTGCATATCATGGTTCTGTTGCTATTAGCATTAGTTTAGCCCTTGTAATAATATTTAAAACGCTGTTAAGGGACAGAAAGTATACATATATAGGATTATTTTTTAGATTAAAATGGGTGGATTTTGGATTTCCACAGATTAATAATTTTAAAAATAATTTATTGGGGGCTCACATAGCTCTTCTCCCAGCCCATTGTGTCAAGCACATTTGTACATATATTGCCATCATCATTTTCGAAACACTTTCTATTTGAGCCCTTGATATCACCTCCTCATTTTGTTTCCCTCCCTCCCCCACACTCCTCCTAATGAACCCTTGATAATTTATAAATCAGTATTTTTTCATGTCTTACACTGACCAATACCTCCCTTCACCCACTTTTCTGTAGTCCGTCCCCCCTGGGAGAGGGTTATATGTAGATCATTGTGATCAGTTCTCCCTTTCTCTCCCCACTTTCCCCTTACCCTCCTGGTATCATTACTCTCATTATTGGTCCTGAGGGTTTGTTTATCTGACCTGGATTCCCTGTGTTTCCAACTCTTATACATGCTCTGGTCTAATCAGATTTGTAAGGTAGAATTGGGGTCTTGATGGTGAGGGAGGAGCATTAAAAAACTGGAGGAACGTTTCATAGGTGCTATACTGCACCCTGACTGGTTGGTCTCTTCCTGGAGACCCTTTCTGTAAAGGGATGTTCAACTGTGTACTGATGAACTTTGGTTCTCCACTCTGAATAACCCCTCATTCACATTGATATGATTTTTTGCTCTGGGTTTTTGATGCCTCATACCTGATGAAATAGAGAACTCATGATCACACAGGCTGTTGTGCTTCTTACATGTTGATATTGTTGCTTCTAAGCTAGATGGCCACTTGTTTATTTTCAAGCCCTTAAGACCCAGGAGCTAGGCAGGAAACATCAGCTTTCTTCATAACATTTGCCTATGCACCAATTTTGTCCTTAGCGATCATGTTGAGAAGGTCAGCATTACGGAATGCCAGGTTATTAGAACAAAGTATTCTTGCATTGTGGGAGTATTTAAGTAGAGGCGCAGTGTCTGTCTGCTACCTTAATACTTAACATGTAAACATATGCACATAGATCTCTCTCCTTATCTTTATATATATAAATATATTTACATATGTACATGTGTGTTAGTCTGTGTAGACAATCTTACAAAGTCCTCTTCAGATTCACAAAATACATACAATGATGCTGAATGCAGGAGGATGATAGGCCAGAGAGTTGGAAGTCCAGTGGCATTGTAAGCATCTCAGCACTAGCAGGGGTCTCTATGTGGCTTCTCCAGTTCCAGAAGTCTGGTTGCATCAGGGTACGTCCCTGTGGCTTCTCCAGCTCCCAAGATGTAGCACTATGTCTCTTATCAGGGGAGTGTCTCTCAGGGAGTGAGCAGAGAGAGAGAAGTATCTCCTATCTCCAAAAAGGAAATACAGGAGTTCCCAGAATTCTCAGAAGGCCATGATCACACAGAAACTTCATTGGTTATATCTTGATTGACAGGTCAGACACCATCCCTTCGCTCATCATCCTCTCAAATTGACACCAGATTATGTAACTACAACAACATGCCTATATTTAGACCTCTATAACTGTTCTTTGGTATATATGCCCAATAGGGGGATTCCTGGGTCTTATGGGTCCTAGATTTTCATCTGCTTTAGATATCACCAAATTGATATCCTTAGTGACTGTACATACCTATAGGTCCATCAGCAGTGCATGAGAGTTCCTATCTCACTAAAGGCCCTCCAACACTTGTTGGATTATTTGGATTGAGTTATCTTTGAGGTTGTTAGGTGTTATCTCATAGTTGTTTCAACTTTCACTTCTCTTATGGCTAATGAACAGGAACATTTTCTCATAGGTTCATTAACCATTTGGATTTATTCCCTTGTGAAAATTCTATTCAGGTCCTTTGCCCACCTTCTCAGTGGGAAATTAGTTTTTTTTTCTTTTTGTAAGCTAACAGAGTACCGTAGATTTTAAAGCCTTTTTAATAAGCTATTTGCCCAGTCTGTGGGCTCTCTTATTACTCTCTTGGTGAAGTCTTTTGATATTTTATCTTCAAAACAGGTGTTTTATCTTCAGTATATCCCACTTGTCAATTTGTGCATCATCTGTATTTGTTTCCTTTCCTATTTTTATAGCCTATGCATTCCCTGCACCATGTTTTCCAGATTTGTCCCAATTCCCTCATTGAAGACCTTAACAATATGGGGTTTTACCTCAAGGTCTATGATCCACCTTGAGTTTATTCTTGTGCGTGGGTTGAGGTAAAGGTACTATTTCACGTTTCTGTGGATAGATATTCATTTTTCCAGCCCCTCTTGTTAAAGAGGTCATGTGTTTTCCATTTGATATTTTGGGGGGACTTATGAAAGCTCAGTTGTCTGTATGCTGATGACTTTATTTATGCATTTTCGTTCTTTTCCACTGGTCTGAGTACCTGTTATTGTACCAATACCATGCTATTTTGACCAATGTGGCTGTGTAATAGGTGCAAAAGTCAGGTAAAGCAAGACCTCCCACTATGCCCTTCTTCTTGAGGAGGTCTCTGCTAATTCTGGGCTTCTTCACTCTTGTGATAGGTAGGTTTATTGTGCTAACCTGGCCAATAGGAACATGTAAGATTAACAAGGTCACATTTTGATTGGAGGGCAAAGGTATAAATGGCTTGGTAAACTCCGTCTCTCTCTCTCTCTCTCTCTCTCTCGCTCTTACTCTGCTGTGATCAGACCAGCATGTGGCTGCTGGTTCTCTGACTCAATTAGTGATCTACACTACCTATGGGACTGCCAACTCGAGGACTAGGTTGCTAGAGCTTGAGGTTCCTTCAAGACCTGCTTCACCAAGCTGCATTGTATACATTTCTTAAGCTTGGGACTGTCAGATCCTGTCATCTTTCTGACTATTGGAAACATGCACTGCTGTTTTCCACCTGTGGCCAGATTGCCTGAATTGCACTATGAAAAACTCAGCAGACTGCTTCCTTGACCTTGAACCCAGCGACCCTCTTCAGTTGAAGGACTTCTAGTATATTAACTATTCCACGGAAGTGAGTTGAATGGAGCCCTCTGTTCTACTGTGTGGACTAATTAGCTGTTATATTCCTTTGTGCTCTATCTATTTATCATCTATCCATCCACCTATCTATTCATAAGTGTCCTGATTTTGTTTCTCTAGAGAACCCTGTCTAACACAATTGGTACTGGGAGTGGTTCTAGAGAAACAAGAACATAATTATAGGCGTCTCAAATTGACTCTCTAGTCTGATTAGGTTTAACAACACTGATGATGCTATCTCCACCGCTAAATGCATGGATAAGTCTGCCACTCTTACTAAAGTGGCTAGAGTTAATCCATGATGTGAAGTAGCAAAGCTGATATCCAAAGTATTACCACCAATAGATGAAGTGCTGGTGAGAAGAGACGCTCTGGGTGATCGCATTTGATATTTTGCAGCAGTTTTTTCAGGATGAGAAGTATATGGAAGCTAGTTGGCTGGTCCACCTTACAATTGAAAATGTGATCAAGGAATGGGATAATCTCAGAACTTTAGAAGCATGTCTCAAGTGCCAAATAATAGACCTAAAACTTGCATGTACTACAAAGGAGAGTCTTCTCTCCTCTCTAACAATAGAACTGACATTTCCAAAAACCAAATCCAGAGTCTCCTCATCCTGAATTGCAGTTCTAGAAGACATGTCTGATATTAAAGTAAGGACATTGATGATGAAGACTTGGAACGCTGAAACATGGGATGGGAACATATGGGCCGATGATTGAGAAAAGGAGGATATTGAGCCTCTAGAGTCCACTGATCCACCCCACTCAATAGATCCACTTCTCCCACCTAAGGGGAATTAACCAACTATCAGTAAAACAACCTACACCTGAGCAGATTAACCAAACTGTTCAAACTGAAATGCCAGGTGGGGCTGCTTCTATAGCATTGCCTGGGGGAGATGCCTTACAAGATATTGCTGAGAATGGATCTATCAGAATCATCCCACAGACCCAAAAAGGGAGTGCCTCAAGGACAAACCTTTCACTACAACCATAAGGAACAAGTTTATGAAGTGGACCCCATCATCTCTGAAGTCTCTTGTGCTTGCTATTTTATGTACATCAAGATCAACAGTGTAAACTACCCTAAGTGAACTCCAACATTTGCCTTCAATGGGGCTGATTGGACCCCGTGGTAGAGGGCAGGTGTCAGCACTGAATCAATAAAGATAGGCTGAATGTAGTTATCATAATGGACAGCAAGTTTTCTGTAGTAATCAAAGCAATCACGTGAGCTTATGGCATTGGCCACTTAGCCACAGTGTCCCTACAAGTGGAATGCACGTGAAACCTACTAAATGTGATCAATACAGGCAGAAGAATGCTATATCAAGTAAACAACAGAATATAGCCACAATCACTCAATCAATTCCAAGACCTGAGCCAGGTAATAGACCCACAACCCCTGGAATGAAGGGAAGGCTAGGTCCCTTTGAAGAAGGACCTTGTAATATCTCCAAAGATTTATACTGTTAATATTCCATCTAGTCTTCCCCAAAGAAACGAGTGACTGTTCACTGAGGCAAAGAAAATAATCAAACTTGTCAGGGATTACTGGACACTGGCTCTAACTTGACACTAATTTCAGGAGACACAATGTTTCGAAGGCCCACCACTCAGAGTGGGAGCATAGGAGGTCAAGTTATCTACAGAGTTTTAGTTCAGGAATGCCTCACTGTGGATCCCATTGGCCTCTGGACCAATCTTGTCATTAATTTCTCCAATTCCAGAATGAATTATTGGAATAGACACACTTAGTAATTGGCAGAACCCCCATATCAGATCCCTGTTAATGTGGAATAAGGCTATTATGGTAGGAAAAGCCAAATGCATAACATTAGAACCGTCAAAGTCTAGGAAAATAATAAACCAAAAGCAGTACCTCATTCCTGGAGGGATTGCAGAAATTAGTGCCACCATCAAAGACTTGATGTATGCAGGGTTGGTAATTCCTACCATATCCTCATTTAACTCACCTATTTGACCTATTGAAAAAACCCAGATGGATCCTGGAGGATGACAGGGGATTATCATAAACTTAACCAGGTGATGACTTCAATCGCAGTTGCCATTCCAGATGTGATGTCATTGCTTATGCAAATTAATGCTTCTCCTGGTACTTGGTATCCAGCTATTGAACTGGCCTATGACTTCTTCTCAGTACCAGTTTCAAAGGACCACCAGAAGCAGTTTGCCATCAGCTGGCAGGGGCAACAATAAACTTTCACAACTCTCCCCCAAAGGTGCAGGAACTCCTCTGCCCTGTGCCATAATTTAGTCAGAAAGGAAACTTGATCAACTTTCTTTTCTGCAAAATGCACTATTCTGTTATATTGATGACATTATGCCAATTGAACCCACTAATGAGAATGTATTGAAGACTCTAGATTAAAGTGACCAGATTTTAAGTGGGACACAATTAACCTGGGGAAGGGGGCTTTTGATTAAAATTTTGGTATACATGGAGCAACAAAATTTTTCATAGAATGCAACAATAGTATTGTAATTTATTTATTTTAATTTTAAAATGCCGCAGGACATTGTTAAATTGTTAAAAAGTGGAGCTGAGCCCCGGTGGCGTAGTGGTTGTGCACGGGACTGCAGCCCACTGGGATGGAGGTTCAATTCCCACTCACAGGAGCAAAGGCTGGGCCTCCTACTCCCACCACCAGAGGGCAGTGATGCCCAAAAAACCAAAGAATAAAAATAAAAAGTGGGACATCTGGTCAGCTTACTCTAGACTCATTTGTACAATGTCTGCATTCAAGAGATTGGAAACTCAATCCAATGAAGATTCAGGCACCCTTCACCTCAGTAAAATCTCTAAGGGTCCAATGGTGTGTGTCATGTCGAGACATTCATACTTATGTGAAGAATAAGATATTGCATCTGCCCCCCCTCCCCAACAACTAAACAAGAAACACAATGCCCAATGGACCTCTTCAGACTTTGGAGCCAACATATCCCTCATTTGGGTGCTCTCTTTTGACCTATTTATCAAGTGACACAAGAGGCCTCCAATTTTGAGTGGAATCCAGAACAAGAAAAGATTCTACAACAGGTTCAGGCTGCTGTGCAAGCTGCATTGCCACTGGGGCCATATGATCAAGATGACTCAATGATACTAGAGGTGTCAGTTATAGATAGAGATTCAATGTAGAGCCTTTGGCAGGCCCCTATTGATGAATTATAGCGTAAGTGGTTGGGATTTTGGAGTAACGTCCTGCCATCCTCTACAGACAACCACTACCCTTTTGAAAAACAGCTGTTAGCCTGTTATGGAGCCTTACTGGAGATTGACCACATCACCATGGAACACCAAGTCACCATGAGGCCTGAGATGCTAATCATGAACCGAGTACTGTCTAGCCCACAGAGTAATAAATTTGGACAGGCACCACAATACTCCATTGTTAAATGGAAGTGTTATATACAAGATCAGGCTAGAGTAGGACTTGAAAGTACAGTAAGCTGCATAAAGAAGTGGCCCAAATACCCATAGTCTTCACTCCTGTCACAGTACCTTCCTTTTCCCAGTCTACACCTATGGCCTCCTGGGCAGTTCCTTATGATAATTTTACTGAAAGACAGAAAATTCATACTTGGTTTACTGATAGCTCTGAATAATATGCATGTGCCACTCTTAAATAGACAGCTACAGCATTACAGCCCCTTTCTGGGATTTCCCTAAAGGATAGTGGTAAAGGGAAATTCTTCCAATAGACAGAACTTTGAGCAGTGCACCTGGCTGTTCAGTTTACCTGGAAGGAGAAATGGCCATATGTTAGATTGTATACTGATTCATGGGCTGTGGTTAATGGCTTGGCTGGATGATCAGGGGATTGAAAGGAGCATGATTAGAAAATTGGTGACAGAGAGGTGTAGGGAAGAGGTATGTGGATAGACTTCTCTGAATAGGTCAAGAAAGTAAAGATAGCCATGTCTCATGTGAACACACACCATAGGGTTACCTCTGAAGAGACCTCTAACCATTTAGTGAGTAAGATGACGCACACAGTGGAGACTCTTTCCTCTGCCACTCCTGTTACTGCCCAAAGGGCACATTAACAAAGTGGACATGTTGGCAGAGATGAAGGTTATGCATGAGCACAGCAACATGGACTTCCACTCTCGAAGGCTATCACTGCTGAGTGCCCCATCTTCCAGCATCAGAAGGCAACATTGGGTCCAAGATATGGGACCATTCCTCCTGGTAGGTTGATTTCACAGGGTCACTTCCATCATGGAGGGGACAGCGTTTTGTTGTTATTGGAATAGACAACTACTCTGGATATGGATTTGCCCTCCCTGCACACAATGCTTCTGCCAATATACCACTCATGGACTTACAAAATGCCTTATCCACCAGCATGACATCCCATACAACATTGCTTCTGATCAAGGAACTCACTTCACAACAAATGAAGCCCGTGGAATCCACTGGTCATCACATGTTCTTCATCATACTGAAGTGGCTGGCTTGATAGAAGGATGGAATGACCTTCTAAAGACACAATTACGATGCCAGCTAGGTGGTAGCAACTTGCAGGGCTGGGGCAATGTTCTCCAGGAAGCTGTATATGCTTGAAACCAGTGGCCAATATATGGTGCTGTGTGTCCGATAGGCAGGATTCATGGGCCCAAGAGGTGGAAGCTGGCATGGCACCACTCACTATTACTACTAAAGACCCACTTGCAGCATTTTTGTTTCTTAACATAGCAACTCTATGTGATTTAGGTCTAGAGGTCCTAGGCCTGAAGGAAGGAACTCCCACCTGGAAACACAGCACTGAATCCTCTGAACTGGCAAGTGAAATTGTCCCCTGGCCACTTTGGGCTTCTTATGCCTTCGAATCAACAGATCAGGAAGTGTGTCACTGTACTGCATGGTGTGATTGATTCTGATTACCAAGGAGAAATTGGACTGGTGCTACTTAATGAAGATAAAGAAGTATATGTCTGGAATTCGGGAGACCCCAAAGGCCATCTCTTAGTACTGCTATGCCTGTGATTAAAGTAAATAGCCACTACAGCAACCCAAGGCTGACAGCATTTCTAATGACTCATACTCCTGAGGAGTAAAGGTCTAGGTCACTCCAACAGGCAAGCAACCATAGCCAGCTGAGTTGCTGGTCGAGGGCAAAGATAATACAGAATGGTTAGTAGAAGAAGGTCTTTCTACCTATCAGTTACGACCATATTATTCATTTCAAAAGCGAGGTTTGTGATTATCAGTTTATCTTCTTTATATGTGCTTATCGAATGTATTTCCTTTGTTAATAAACAATGTACCGAATACAAATACACTCAGTGTGTTTTCAGTTTTATGTATGAGAGATGTTTGACGTTAGGTGTAAGTGTGATTTTATTAATGTCTGGAAATTATATATGTCTAACATACTGTGTACAGGTGCCAAGTTGGCAAGGGATGGACTGTGATAGGTAGGTTTATTGTGCCAACCCTGCCAAAAGGAATATGTGGGATTGGGCTGAGCCCTGGTGGCATAGTGGTTGTGTGCGGGATTGCAGCCCACAGGGTTGGCGGTTCAAATCCAGCAGCAGCTCTCCAGGAGCAAGACTGAGCCTCCTACTCCCACCAGGGGGCAGTGATGCCCACACACACAAAAAAGAATGTGTGGGATTAATAAAGTCACAGTTTGTTTGGAGGGGAAAGAGACAAATGGCTCAGCAAGCATTTCCCCCCTCTCTCTTGCTCTCTCGTGTTCGAACCAGCATGAGCCTACTAGTTCTCTGCTTCAACTTATGAGCTACCTGTGGGACTGCCAACCCATGGATCATTTTGCTAGAGCTTGAGGTTCCTTTGAGGCCTGCTTTGCCACACTGCTGGTGTATACATTGCTTGAACTCAAGATTGTCAGATCCTGTCATCTTGTGGACTGTTGGTGACATGCCCTCCTGTTTGCTCCCTGTGGTTCAACTGCCTGCATTGCTCTAGGGAAGATAGTGAGTGGTCCGCCTCAGTTGAAGGACTTCCACAATATTAACTGTCCCATTGAAGTGTGTTGAACTGAGCCCTCAGTACTGCCGTGTGGACTATTTCGCTATTATATTCCTTCTTGTTGTATATATCTCTATCTATATAATCATAAGTGTTCTATTTTGTTTCTCTAGAGAACCCTGTCTAACACACCTCTCCATATGATGTTAGAAATATATATTTTTCCAATTCTTTGAAGAAAGACAATGCTATTTGTATCAGGATAGCATTAAGTTTGTATAGTGCCTTGAGTAGAACTGACATTTTTCTATGTTGACTCTTCCGTTCCACAAACAGAAGATATTCTTCCATTTGTTACAGTCACTCTTAGTTTATTGTAATGGTGTTCTGTAATTTTTCTCTCACAAATCTTTTGTTTTATTAGTTAAGTATATCCCAGATATTTCAATTTGTGTTTGGCTATTATGAAGGGCATACTTTTTGATGCCTTCTTCTGTGGTCTTGTCTGATGTGTATAGCAACCCAATAGACTTGTTTGTTGTTCTTGTATCCTGCCACTCTGCCATATTCCTCTATTGCTTTCAGTGTTCCCCTTGTGGAGTTTTTTTTGGATTTTGCATATATAAAATCATATCATGTGCAAATAATGAAAGTTTCACCTCTTCCTTTCCCAGGTGAACACCTTTGATATCTTTTCTTTGCCTTATGCTGTTAGCTAGGACCTCCAGTACAATGTTAAATAAGAATGGGGACGAGGGACATCCTTCTCTGGTCTCCTTTTTCAGTGGGATTATTTTTGTCTTTTCTCCATTTGCTACCACGTTGGATGTTGGTTTTTCATATGTAGCTCATATTATAATGAGGAATTTTCCTTCCATTTGTATCTTCTTGAATGTCTTAAACGGGAATTGGTGTTGGATGTTGTTGAACATGTTTTTGCATTTGTTGATATTATCATGTGCTTCTTGCAATTTTTCATGTCAAAGTGTCTTTTCCCATTTAATAATTATGCTGTTATTCTTTTTCTTATTGAGGTGCTGTCGTTTTCAATAGATTCTATGTTGTGTCTTATTGTGTTATGTCCTTGTGAAAAATTCTTCCCCACTTTGAGGGCCCTTAAGGGCCCTATTTTCTCATTGATAATCAGTATCACTCTGTTTATTTACATTTAAGTACTTTGATGTATCTTAAGCTCCTTTTTGTACACAGGGTACATTTTGGGTTTGGTTTCATTCTTGTAAAGATGGAAGTTGAATTTTGATATTCAACAATTTGTTGAAGAGACTATCTTCCATTTAATGTTCTCTAGCCCTATTTTGAAAATCAGTTTTTGATAAGTAGATGGATTTATTTCTTGGTTCTTTATTATGTTCCACTGGTATATGTATATTTTGTTGGACCAATACCAGGATTTTTTAAACATTGGGCTGTGTAACAGGATTTGACATTGGGAAGTGATAGGCCTCCTACTTTTTTTTTCTTCCCTAAGAGGTTCTTTGCTTGTTCTGTGTCACTTTCCTCTCCATATGGAGTTAGTAATTAGTTTTCCAATTTCTTTAAAGAGCAAAATTGGAATCCAAATGGGATTGCATTGTATTTATAGATTACTTTGGAAAGTACTGACATGTTCACTACTGTGAACTTGCTATTGCAAATCCTCCTATCATGAGCATAAAATATTTTTCTATTTGTGTTTGTCTCTTTTCGATTCTTGTAGTAGTGTTTTGTAGTTAACTTTGTACAGCTATTTTAGTTATATTTAGTCCTAAATATTTCATCTTTTGTGTAGTTATTGTCAATGGTATTATAACAATATTAACAGTAGAATCTGTGGATTGTTTTTAACCATTTGTATTGTGTATATGGAGTTTCCTATGTATTATGATTATATCATCTGCAAAGACTACAAAATTTGCTTCTTTTTTGCCCATTTGTATTCCTTTGATTTCTTCTTGTTGTTTAATAGCTTTAGTTAAGACTTCTAGCATGGTGCTGAATAAAAGTAGTGATGAGGAACATGCTTCTCTAGTTCCTGTTTATAAGGGGAAATTTTCAGTTTTTCCCTATTGGGTGAGATGTTGGTTATTATTTTTTCATATATGATATTCAGTGTTTGAAGATTTTCCTTTCTATTCTTATTTTTCTGAGTGACTTTATCAAGAATGACTGTTGGATGCCATTAAATATTTTTTGTACATCAGTTGATATGATTATATGAGTCTCATCCTTTGTTTTATTTAGATTGTGGATAATGTTAATTGTTTTATAATGTTCAACCATACTTTTGTACCTGGTATGAATCCCCCTTAATCATGGTCCATTTTTCCCAAGGTCATATTGGATTCTATTGACTATGGTTTCACTGATGACAACATCTTTGTTCATGAGTTATATCAGTCTGTAGTTTTTAGTTTGGATAATGTTGTTGCCTGGATTAGGTATCAAGATTTTGTTTGCTTCAAAAAAAAAAATGAATTTGAGTTTTCCATATTTTTCTTTATTCTTACATATTTTGTATAGAATTGATATACACTCTTTTCTGAATGCTTAGTGGAATTCCCAGTGAAGCCATCTGGCCCTGGACATTTTGTATTGGTAGTTTTTTAGTGACCTGGACTATTTTACCATTTGTTATGGGTTTGTTAAGATTTTCTACCTTACTCTGTGTTAATTTAAACAGATAATGTATTTCCTTCCCCCCACCCTTCTATTGTTTATTGTTTTCACTAAGACTTGTAGCTTGATATTATTTTAAAGTGATGATATAAAAAAGGTGATGGTGGGCATTTATTTTTTGGTCCTGACCAAAGCTAAGGTACCTCTAAAATATTCATGTATTCCATTTCTTCTGGGTTTTGAAATTTGTTGGAGTAAAATCTTTCATAGTAATTAAAAAATTCATTTGGATCTGTTGTAATGTCACCTCTTTTATCCCTTATTTTTGATATTTGCATATTCTTTCCCTTTGTTAAAATGCTAATGGTTTATTTATTTAATTAATCATTTCATTGAACCAACTTCTTATGTTTTTTTCTGTTGTTTTCCAGTTTTGTGTTTCATTTTTTTCATGCTTTAATCTTTATGATATCATTTCTCTTGTTGAGTGAAGTTCATTTTGCTACTCTTGTTTATGTTGCTAAAGATGCTGTAATTTTGAGCAGAATATTTCTTTTGCTGTGTCCCAAAGGATTTTGTATGTTGTGTTTTCATCTCCACTTGTTTCCAGGTATTTTAAAATTTCATTCCTTATTTCAATTACCCAGTAGTTTTTAAGCATTGTGTTGTTCAGTTTTGATGTATTTACTTTTTTGTCTTTCCATATTTTTCTCTATTCTTGCAAATTTTGTATAGAATTGATATGCACTTATTTATTTCTAATTTCATAGTATTGTGGTCTGAGAAAATAAATTGTAAAATGTCAATACTTTAAAATATATTAAGGCTACTTTGCATCCTAAGATATGATCCATTCTAGAGAAATTTTCATGCACATGCAAAAAGCAAATATGCTGTGTTGTAGTTGGGTGTGATGCTCTGTATATGTCTATGAGACCAAGTTGGTTAATTGTGTTGTTTCATTCTTCTGTTTCTTTACTAAATTTCTCTTTGAGAATGGTATATTGAAATCCCCACTTATGGTTGAATTGTCTGTTTCTCTCTTGAGTTCAGTAAGTATTTGGTTAATGCATTTTATTGGTCCTGCATATATTAATTATAGTTATGCTTTCCAGTTCTGCTGTCCCTTTAATCACTATGCACTACCCTTTTTATCTCTCAGGACAGATTTTTTCTTGAAATCTGTTTAATCAGAGAATAATATTACCACTCTTTTAATTAATTAATTAATTAATCCATTAGCATTCATTGTTGTTATTGGTATATGTGAGTTTGTTTCTGTCTTTTTGATATGCTTTTTGATGGTCTTTTTAGTTAATTTTGTCTTCATATATTTCTGTGATGTTTTGGATACTGTTGTTAGTTTTTTTTTAATCCAGGTGGCGTGGGCCTGCTTTGAACACTTTAGTTTTTTCAAAGTAAACGCTTCGGTGGCAGTGCAGAGAGGCAAGAGACGGGGAATGCTAATGGATTGAATGATCCAGTAAGACAAGACCAATCAATATGCTACTTACAGGAAACATACCTAACACACAAAAAATAAGAATAGACAATAGTGGCAGGACGAAATATACTAAATTAAAATTAATTAATAAAAAGAGTGGTAATATTATTCTCTGATTAAACAGATTTCAAGAAAAAATCTGTCCTGAGAGGAAAAAAAGGGGTAGTGCATAGTGATTAAAGGGACAGCAGTGATTAAAGGGACACCTCGAGGCAGACCACCCTCCCGCTCCCAAGATCCAACTACCAGCTTTTTAACTGCAGCAACTTTAATATATGCTATTGAAGCTGGAATTACCACAGCTGCTGGCACCAAACTTGCCGTGTAATGGATCCTCATTAAAGGATTTAATGTGGACTCATTCCAACTACAAGACCTCGAAAGAGTCCAATATTGTTATTTTTCGTCACTACCTCCCCAGGTTGGGAGTGGGTAATTTGCGTGCCTGCTGCCTTCCTTGGATGTGATAGGGTTGATAGGGCAGATGTTCGAATGGGTCGTCACCGCGCTAGAGGTTATCTAGTCACCAAAGCCGCAGCACCCGCCCCCAGCTAGAGTTGGAGGGGAGCTGACGGATTGGTTTTGATTTGATAAATATACACACCTGCCCCTCCCTTTGGCATGTATTAGCTCTAGAATTACCAGTTATCCAAGTAGGAGAGGAGCGAGCGACCAAAGGAACCATAACTGATTTAATGATCCATTCGCTGTTTCACTGTACCGGCCGTGGGTACTTAGACATGCATGGCTTAATCTTCGAGACAAGCATGTGCTACTGGCAGGATCAACCAGGGAGGAGAGCACGTTCGAGTGGGCCGTGGCGCGGGGGACGAGGTGGTGGCGGTGGCGGCAGCGAGAAGCGGCTGCACCCTCTCCCGGGCCCAGCTCCCGCAACCCGGCCCGCCCCTCACTTTATGGGCAGGCGGCGGCGAGGACAGCCGCAGGAGGCTTTGCGTCTCCAGGGACCACCTCGTGTGGCTGGCGCGGAACGGGTGCAGATCTGCGGCTACAGATGACAGGCCGGCGGGCCCCACCCCAATACGACCCTCTAGAACGCCGCCACCTCGGCCCTCCCTGTGCTCACACGAAAAAGAGGGGGTGTCTCGACATCACCCCCTTGCGGGAATAAGGGGGAACAGGCGGCGTTGGAGGAGGGCGGGCAGACCGACTCAGCCCCAGAAGCGACCAAGCGCGGGGGCGGGGGGGGGGGGGGGGGGTGGGGACGGACATGGACCAGCGGCCCCGGGAAGCAACGGGCACTGAAGTGTGGCACTGGCTCAGAATCCAAGACGGGTCGCATCAATGCAGCGAGGAATTCGGTCGGAGAGTGCAAGCACAGCTGGGGAAACCGGTGGGGGGATGTGGGGCCAGGAAAAGTGACGCTGGAGCGGGGACTCGGACCCCACACCAGGGCTCCAAATCGCGAAACCCATAACACCGGCTCCCCGAACCCCCAACAGCGTCATCACTGAAGGGGTCCTAAATCCCATGGCCACATGTTTTCAAGACCGCCGTTTGGTCCCCAGGTGCACATTCGCCGTGGAGCGCTCCCAGAGCACGCCAAGAGGAGAGGGCACTGCGTAACCGCCCGAGCACTCATGAGGCTGGGCCACACAAGGACGCCAGGCCGATTAGAACTCGGAAGGAAGAATGCTCCAGGTGCTCCAGGGGCATCGGAAGGAGGAGGTTCAGGCTGAGATAGGCAAAGATCTGTGCGCGACCCCACCCCGGGGCCAGTGGACCACCAAACATCACCCCATCCGACCCCACCCTGTCTTCTTCGCAGGAAGGATGGGGGGAGGGTCCGGAAGGCAAGGCGTTCTTGCCTATGCACAACAGCGGTTGCTATGCGCACAAGAGGGGCAGCGAGTGGGGAGTTCCAGCACCCCAAGGCACCCTCGCAGATCGCTAGAGAATGCCTTCTCACCGAGGATGGGTCGTCTCCCAAACCCGGTCGCGGTCCCGCGCTGGACTCCGCACCCGGGCGCCCAAGGGAGGCACCGGGCGGGCTGAAGGAAGCCCATCCGAGGCCACCAGCCTTGTGCTCATCTACGATTGCCAGGTCAATCTGCCTGATCCCGAGGACTTGAGCCGACTTCACGTGGGTTGTACACACCACCGCTTTCGCAAGGAGGGGACGAGAGGGCCGCAGCTGTCACCAAAGTCCCCTGGAAAGTCACACACCCCGGGTCCCTTCACTCACAGATCCCACATTTTGGGGGGCCACATCAAGTTACTTAAAAACTCTAGAATTTAGAGGGCCTCGCAAGGAACACGCATGCAGATGCAGAGTCATGAAAACAATCTTTTGGGTTCCAAAAGCCTTGCATCTATTTTATCCCCTGACGGGGAGGTGGTTCACGAACTATAGTGACATAGCTACATGCACGACTTTACATATCCAAGCGAGGGCACAAAAGTGTATCCCCTGGAAAGCTAAGTGCCACGCCCTAATGGGTAGCCCCTAGTGGGGAAAACGGCTCTTGAGGGGGGCCCCCACAACCGCGACAACGTGATGGGAGCCCCCCAATGGGGATTGCGACTTCCACAGGACACCAGTGGACACACAGCACAACCATCTCCCATACCGCTCTTGCAAGCACACCTACAATGCAGAGAGATCTGGGATGTCCAGGGTTAAGAGGTGAGAAAACACGGCTTCCCAGAAGAACGCTACACCTCCGGCGAGACCCACCCAACCCTATGGAGTTTCGACTTAGCGCCTGGACCCTGGACACTGCTTCTGATTCAAGAGAAACAGCCCTGCACGTACCCAACAGCAACGGGGCCGGTGGCAGGTCAGAGGGCTAAACCAGCGGACACCACTGCTAGGCCTCCAGCACCTGTGGGGACGACCTGGAGTGCTCCAGGGGCACCGCAATGGGCCTGTCCAGGCAACACCCTGTGCAGCCCTCCGCAGGTGTACAGTGCGAGGCAGAAGGGAGAGACTATCCACGCCACGGGGAAGACCCATCACCTAGGAAATAAGCACGGGATGGCCACTCCGTTCATGGACCCAACCCACACACACGCTCAATCCCACATCGCTGAGGCAAGGACAAGAGCTAGTGTGAGAGGGCGAACTGAACTCCGCACCCCTGCCCTCCCCACTGAGTGAGCATCAGAAAGAGGCTAGGGGCCCATGGACAGAACAAGAAGAGTGGTCCCATTCATCATGATTCACCTCATCTGGTGCAGCTCAGGTGAAGCTTGAGAGAGCGCAACAGCACCTCATGATTTAGGTTGAGTGTGTTGTTTTTTACTGTGGAGTTGTTTTGTATGTTGATCTCAGATTTGTCTGGTATTGTTGATTGTCTGTAGTACTTCACTTAGTAACTTTTGTAATACTGGCTTTGTATGCACACATTCTTTTGCTTTTTTCTTGGTCTGGAAATACTACTGTTTTCTTCTCATATTTGAGGCTATTTCCTTGGACATAAGATTCTTTGTTGACAGTTTTTGTTGCTTGTGTTAGTCCAAGTAGACTAGAGAAACAAATTCATAAACAGAGGAATGGAGCATTGAGAAAGCATCCCAACCCAGTCCAGTTCAAGTCCATAAATCCAATATTAGCCCATATGTCCAATACCAATCTATAAAGTCTTCTTCAGACTCACGAAGCACATACAAAGACATCAGGATAATCACAGGCCAGTGGGTGCACAATCTTGTATATACAGTAGTGGTAGAAGCATCTCAGCATTGACAGGGATCTCTATGTGGCTATTCCAGCTTCAGAGGTCTGGCTCCTTTGGAATAAGCCCATTTAGCTTCTCCTCCCACCTCTCTGTAGTTTCTCCAAGACACTGAGCTGAACAGAGATAGTGTTTCCTGCCTCTAAATAGGAAGTACCAGATTTCCGAGAATTCTCAGGAGAAAGCCATGCCCACACAGAGGTCTCATCAACTATCTCCAGGTTGACAGGCTAGACTCCACCCCTACACTATTAATCAAATTGGCATCAGAGTACATGACTGCCGCAATGTTGTCATTTGTTTATTTTTACCTTCAGGGTTTTATATCTGTCACGTTATTCTTGCCTGCATGGTTTCTGCTAAAAACCCTGACCTTATTCTAAATGGGTTCTCTTTATATGTAACTGTTCTTTTTTCCCTGGTTTTGCTAAGAATTCTGTCATACTGTTTTTCTTTTTTGAGTCTATCCTATGTGAGGTAATCTAAATTTTCTGGATTGTTACTGTCTTCCCTCTTTTATGCTGCTAAGAAAGTTTTCTTTCAGGATTTCTTGTGCTATTTTCTTTCTGAGCTTCTCTCCCCTTGTTTTGGAGTCTAATTCAGTTGTGAGCTGTTTCTCTTTATAGTGTCCCATCTAATTGTTAGGCTTGACTCAGACTCTGTTCCTATTTTGTTTGAAAAGTTTTGATTTCAAGCTTGCTAATTCAGCTATCTTTTCTTCAATCCTATCCTGTTCTTTTATTATTTTATATAGCTCTTTTTATCTTATCATTCCAATTTTGGGTATCTGTAGTTCTTCTTGTAAGGTTTTAAGTTTTCCTGTTCACTTCTGCTTCTCTCATGTTCTATTGAATGTACTCAATCATCATTTTTCTGAATTCTTTTTCTAGCAGTTCCCTCACCTACTCATATTTAGTTATTTCCTTTGTGTTTAATTTTTGTTTACTGACTTGTGCCTGTTTTCCTTTTTCTTTTTTTCATGATGACCTGAATTTTCTGCTGTTTTCTCAACATCTTCATGTAATTATTAAGGGTAGCAAGGAGGTTGACTTATGTGAAGGTAGTTAACTTCATAAATTGGTACAGGAGAGGAATAATAAAAACTCCAGAATCAGTAAAGTAAGAAAGAGGACAGAAGGTAGTTGGTAAAAGACATGAAAAAAACAAGAATTTGTAAATTATCAAGGCTTCATGAGGGAGAGAGGGTGGAGGAGGGAGGGAAAAAATGAGAACCTGATACTAAAAGCTCAAGCAGAAAGAAAACATTTTGAAAATGGTGATAGCAACATATATACAAATGTGCTTGATACAACAGATGTGTGTATGGATTGTGATAAGAGTCCCCCAAAAATATTTTTTGAAAAAAATAAGAGCGAGCAGAAAAAGGCAGTATTATTTTTAATATAGAATAGTATTTTAAATTTAAAACAGTTTTATAAATTTAATGCATTTTTTCTGTTTGAAAATAAGAAATAGAAGACAAAAGAAAGGAAAAAAAGAAAAAAACTCTGCTATTGGGTTGGGGGTCTACACTCTGCCCAGGAATGAGATGGGTGACAGTAGGATGGTCTGCTGTGAGAAGCATGGGGCACTAAAGTTGGCTTGGGTCCTGTGCTAGAGACGCACAGGGCCAGGGCCAGTGAAGCAGTTGCATTCAGTGCTCAGGGGAAGAATAGAATCAGCCAGGTGTTGGATTAATTGGGACACTGGGTGGGGGGATGGGCAAGGAGATTTGGGGCAGAGTGGGTAGGGTGTATGCTATTCCAGAAGAGTCAGTCAAACAGGACAGTCTAGGATGGAGATTAGCTGTGGGTGTCTACTTATTCCAGTTTGTTTTGGCCCAATAACCAAGCAAGCCTCTTTTAGAGGTTGCTATGTGTAGAATTACTATATATATTCGAATATAAGCTGAGTTTTTCAGCACATTTTAATGTGGTTTTGTGGTAAAATTAGGAGCCTCAGCTGATATTTGGATTGACTTATACTCGAGGATATACGGTTGTATTTCTGTCCATGATGAGTTTATTGTTACAGTACATTCTTCAGAAGCTTCATCATCCTACACACTCCATCAAACATTAAAACCTAGGTCCTGACTTTTGTACAGTGGACCAAGCATTCTGCTCACTGATGGTGTTTCCAATCTTGATAGACGATAGGTATACAGAACTCTTACCTTGACCAGAGCAGCTATTAGCTATTCACAAAAATAGAAGAGGATGTTCGCCTTGGCCCAAAGTAGTAGCTTTGACCTCAGCAACTTTTTGTGTAGCAGACAATTAGTATGGTCTTAAAAAGATACTGATTCCATCTGGGCTCACATTAGGCTGGTATGTGGTGGGTAGGAACCAGTATCCCTCTGTCTATAAGTGGACACATAGAATTAAAACTCCCTGAAGAAAATGGTTTTGATGTGGTCAGTCAGTGGTCGTGTGTCAGTCCAGGTAGACTAGAGAAACAAATTCATAGACATGCATATGGATATAGGGGAAAGGTTTATGTACAAGAGGAATGGAACATTGAGAAAGCATCACAACCCAATCCAGTTTAAAGTCATAAGTCCGTTATTAGCCCATATATCCGATACCAGTCTATAAAATGTCCTTCCGACTCATGAAGTCACAGGCCAATGGGTACAGAGTCCCAGCTCTGGCAGGGGACCCCTCATGACTCCTCGTTTCTAGGGCTCAGGGTCCATCAGCAATATCCATTGTTCATAGAAGCAGCTCAGCACTGGCAAGGGTCTCTCTATGGCTTTTCTGGCTTCAGAGGTCTGGTTCCATCAGGGTAAGGCCTTGTGGCTTCTCCTCCAGCTCTTCTGGTTCCTTGGACGCTGCCATCTTGTCTTGTCAGGAGTTCGTCTTGGAGATGTGTAGTGTGGGTCAGCAAGATATACTGGTATGTTTACAGATTATTCCAGGACAGTTAAATGTCAAAGAGTTGATGAAACCTCCTTGATTTCTCTGTGTGAATGCTTAGAGTCGAAACCTTAGGCAAAGGAGAGGTCCAGCTCAGCCAAGCTATACAGAAAATTAAGTCTAAAAATAAGAGTGATCTGGTTCTTGGAGGAGAATTTGAAACTAGGCTTGTATCAATAGGCACAAAGTTCCTACAGGGTGGCTTAGAGGAGAAAACAGAACCCATAAACAGTTTATGATAATCAGGCCCAGTTCACAACTATGTTTAATAGAAAATTAATAGCAAATACCTTACTTTGATTTTAAGGTTTTTTTCTTATCTAAGAAAGGGAATATTAGCCACAAGACCCAACTGTCTCCAAAAACTCACCAGAAACTGCTCTACAGCAATGAAATTTTTCTTTTGACACCCACCCTGGGTGACTAAAGAATGGGATTGTTATCACTGATAAGGGAAATGCTGTAGTTAGAGCAGGCTTTCCAACTGTTGAAGCTATCAGGAATTCTCTTTTAAATACATTGAGTTAGTTTATCTCATTGACATTCATGTGGCAATGATGAATAGGTATACAAGTCAGAAATTTACTTGAAAGAGCAGTGATATATATGTATGTATGTGTACATATACATATACATATATATATATAGTATTTAAAAGCCATAAGACTTCATGTTATCCTCTAGGCAGTAAGGGCACATGGGGAATAATATAATCAGAGCCCTACAGGATAAAGACATAAGGGATAAAAGGATACAATAGCAAATAAGAGTAAGAAACTGCAGTTAATAAGCTAGAAGGACAACTAAGAATGTGGTGTCTGGAGAGTCACTTGGAAAAACATGTATTAAAGTAGAGGCTATGGTCAACCATGCCAGATGCTGATGCTAGGTGAAATAAGATGAGTTCTGAATCAAACTCATCATTTGATTTAGCCAAGTAGGGCACCTCCATTGAAGGATTTGGTGATAAAGTCTGGTTTGAGTGGGTTTAAATGGATGGGAGAAAAGAGGTCAACAAATTTTCAAAAGGAAGCAACAATTCCAGGTCACATCTTGTGGGGGGAAGGGAGTATACTTATGAGAAGAAAAGGAAATATTACTCTGCTGAAGGGTATTACCCTGGGTAAGAGGGTAAAATAGAATAGGATAGGCAGAGATAATTGCTGGAGCAGTAACTTGAAGTATGCAAAAGGGTACAGGACATTGTATCCAGAAGAAGGGTAAAATAAGCACTAGGAGTATGACTAATATGTATTTGTTACCAGTTTGGGAAGAGGTTAGATAGGCATTCGTCAAGTCTGTTTGAATGCCTCTAGGTGAGGTCAGCCATCTGTTTGTTGAGCCTCTGATTGATGAGCATCTATTTTATGTCAGAAACTATTGTGAGTATTTTACTAGTATTTAAAATTCAAACATCCCAACATGTAAGCTATATCATTATCTTTATTTTATAAGATAGAGATATATAGCACAAGATATCAAATGAAATGGTTAAAGCTATTGCAAATGTACAGTTTTGAGATCAAGCAGTTTGACTCAAGGTGATAATATAATCCTAGGCTCAGATCTGCCTTAAAGTCAGAGTGTGGAATTACTCTTGCTGTCTGCATACCCACTGAACCATAGCCAGCTTGTATGAGCACATATTAGTAATCCTTCACATGTATGCACAGAATCCTATTTTCTATATGATAGATCTGGAGCTCTATTTTGAATCTGAGGCTGAATGACAGGGACTCTGTAATCCTGACATGCTTGATTGAGACCTCTTCTTCAAATAATTGTGTTCTTATTGTCATCCCACATTTCCTCAGATCTTCTCTCATTAATGTTTAATCTGTGTTCTTGAGAGGTTCTCTAAATTCAAATGTGTTATACTCAAAATTTTGAGAAATTGTTTTCATTTTCTTCAATCTCCAACTTCATTTACTTGTGAGCAATTGATGGTCTGGTTCACAGTCAGGCCATAGTTTCATTTAGTGGCATATATTGAATTTCTTCATCATATCAAATAGATGTAATCAGTTTAATTTCTGATTACTCTGTTTGGTGCAGTCCACATGTATAGTAACCATTTACAAGAAGAAAGAAAAAAGAAGTTATTAAAAGAAAGGAAAGAGAATGACAAAAGAAACTCTGAATCTTGCTCTCGGGCTACAACAAATGGAAAAAAAATTATGAAGTAAAAGAGATGAACAGAACATTTCTAAGGGTCTCTAGAGCCAACAAAGTATCAAAATCAAATGTGCAAAACTGGGGTTAGAAAGCCAAAATGGAAGGAAAATCTCAGCATGTTTGAAATTGAAAGAACTGAAGAAAATAAAAGTATGCCTCAAGTTGAAATAGTGAAAAATTCTCTGAGAAAAATAGCAAATGATGGAAGAAGCATCAAATGAATATGAGTCATTGTACCAAGAAGAAATGGTTGGTGTCATAGCATAAGCCATATGCTGAAGTGGAATCTCGTCTTTAGGTAAAGCCTTTTGGATAAATATAGCTTTTCACAGGACTTGCTTTCAGGTCACAAGGCCCAGGTATACGCCAGGAAAAATGCAATCTTTTTTGGTATGAGCTAGTGAGAATGAACTCAAACTCCAAGAGAGGATATGAAGAGAGGGAAAAGACAGAGGACATTCAGGTAATTGGGGACCCGTATTTGAAGGGGAACTGATTTCAGAAGTGAGCTCCTCTAACACACACAAACCCCACTTATACAACTGCATATTACAAGGAAAGTGAATTAATAAAGAAGAAATGACAAAGACATACAAACTTCAAACACCAATTTTCTTTCTACATAATTTTATTGGGATCTCTTACAACTCTTAAAAATCCATACATCAATTGTATCTGTCATATTAGTACATATATTGCTAGTATTCTTTTCTAGATATTT
Organism: Nesogale talazaci; assembly: GCA_004026705.1. Classification (NCBI taxonomy): domain Eukaryota; kingdom Metazoa; phylum Chordata; class Mammalia; order Afrosoricida; family Tenrecidae; genus Nesogale; species Nesogale talazaci. Next base: position 9,739 of record PVJH01013525.1, on the reverse strand, counting down.
ACTTTTTACTGAGTCCTTGGGATCAGCTCCCCTTTATCCCCTCCCACCCCCACACACCACCTCATGGTCCTTTGATAGATTATAGATTGTTATTATTTTCTAATCTCATACCGACCGCTAACTCTCTAACCCTCTGGTTCCTGTTGTTCTTCCCCCTTGATAGGAATGTATGGTAATGTGCCATTCATTGTGTTCAGTACCCCCTTTCACCCCCCCTTACCCCTACCCTTTTGGTATTCCCATTCCTGTTCCTGGGTTCAGTGTATCTTGAACTTTATCTCTTACCTCTACCTATGTACATACTCCGGTCCAGTCCAGAGTGAAAACCAGCTCTGGGGTCATAAAAGTAGAGGGTGAGGAAGCCTCATGGGATCAGAGGTATATTGCATGATCCGTCGTTGCTCTATTGCACCTTGATTGACTCATCCCCTCCCTTTGACCCCTCTGTGGGGGGATGTTCCATGGTCCACAGATGGACTTTGAGTCTCCATTCCAACTACCCTCATTCTCACCTATGCATTTTTGTTTTCTTTTGTTTGTTGTTTGTTATGACTCTTCTTATGTCCGTTGTCTGATCCTGATGACACCTCATGATCACACGAGCTGTTGTGCTTCTTCCATGTGTGCTTATTGCTTCACTGTTGGATGGCCACTTGTTTACCTTCAAGCCTTTAAGACTCCAGCTGCTGTATATAGCCAGGTACCATCCTCTGATTTACCACATCTTCTTATGCCCCCATTTTTTCCTCAGCAACTGTGGGGGAGGGGGAGGGACTGAACTTCACAAAATGCCATTTTGTTAGAACAAAGTATTCTTGTATTCAGGGAGGGTTTGAGCTGAGGCCCATCCGCAGCCTCATTGTATTGCTTTATAAATATATGTACATAGGCCAATGCCTCTATTTTTATATTAACTAATGTATTTACATAAGTACACATCTCTGTTAATAAATCTATCTATAGCTTTGCTTCCTAGAGCTTTCCTCTGTTTCCTTTTGTCTCCTCCTGCCTCACCGTTACTTTCCCCCTTCTTCTACCTCTTAGTACTTCTTCTCAGCTAGGTTGGTGTTCCTCTAATACCCACAGGATCTCTACACTCTCCTGGATGTTGGTTTCAATTTCCTAGTTGTTCCCCTGTCCATGGTGCTGTCCACTCAAAACACACTTCTCCCCACCTCCTTCTTCCCCCAAGATTCTCCAGGGCTATTGACTCCATTGCTTTCTCCCTGAGCTTTCTTCCCATGTCTGTAGGCAAATGAGCAATTTCCTAGTCCAAACAATAAGAAAAAAAGGGTTGAAAAAAGAAAAGTAGGATAAAATCTTACATAGCTCTAGGACTGTACACTGACCTCCATGAGTCCCTCCACCCTGGTCCTAGGGGAGTTCTGGGGACTACCCCTCCTAGCCCAAAGTCTATTCTTGGGGCTCCTCAGGGGCTTTGTGGATTGGTTTTACTCCATTTGCTGATCTGCTATGCTTCCTTCCCGTTTGCCCCACATTATCTCCCTGCCATGTGTTCCCATTTATTGTCCTCTGTTGCTGTACAGTACAGTTAGGGCACAACTTGTCTTTACTTATTGGCAGTCCCACAATCCTCTCTGTGACTTAGCAACTCCATTCAGGGACATTATCATCTGGGTTTGGTGTGCCTATATGGAATGTAGGCTGAGTGTCTCTTTCTCTTTTTCCATCTTAGTTTGCTTCTGTGTGGGCATGGTAAGTCATTTCCTTTCCCCCACCTGTAGGTCTGGTGTTGTTCTCTGTGGCACACACTTCTAGAGCAGGGGTCAGAATGGCTCTGGTTGGAGCCAGCCCTGTAGCCCAATCTTTTCATGCAATCTTCCACATGGTTACATTGCCCTCCTGATTTGGTGCGCGGTGGTGGAGTCTTTGTGCACACTCCAATTATATGGAGACACAAGCAATACTCTCCCTCTGGATGGGTTAGTGCCCTGTTTCCCCCAAGTCTCCATCTCAATATCTCCCACCTCCACCTTTTCTTCCTCTTACTTCTCCCATTTCTTCTTCTTTATGTTGGATTCACATGTATATTCTTGGGTTTGACCTGACCTCCACCCGATTGCCCCTGCCTCCCCCTGTATATTGTGAGATGTGTCTTTTCTTCTATTCTTACTGACAAACACCAATTAAAAAAATAAATCATTTATTGGAGTTTTGTACAATGCTTATCACAATCCATACATACATATATCATACCAAGCACCTTTGCATGCCTGCTGCAATCATCATTCTCAAAACATTTGCCTTCTACTTGAGCCCTTGGTCTCAGCTCTTCATGTTTTCCCCTCCCTCAAAGTATCGATTTTAATCACTTCTAAAGAACTCTCAAAAATGCTGTAAGTGAAGGAGTTAATGTGGTGGCCAAGTGGTGTTGGATCAGAAAGTTAAGAGGTATATAGGCCAAAATTTGGAGGCTGAGGACTAAAAATAGGTTCAAACCTCTCCCTGTAATTTTTCCCTTCAAAACTACTCAAGAACTCACTGCAATGCTCTAAGTTCATGGTGTCTGCCCGCAGCTCAGCTAATCCCTTACCAGGTCCACCAGGACAGCATCTGCCACCTTTTCCTACACTCAACATCTGAGAGCAGAAGCAAGCAGTGATTTCCCCAGGCTGCTGTCTAAACGTGATCACATTCCCAGACTTGTGGAGAACCTCTGAGAACTAGCCACAAGACCTCACACCAGAATTCCCCTCTTTGCTATCCACTCAGCTCATGAATTCTTGGGATTTGCATCCTCCATCCCAAGCCAGTAATGGAGTGATTACATTGGCTACCTCCTTTTCCCCCTCTCCCCAGCTCAGTGCCTGCCAGTGTGGGTTTTGATGATGAGACACTAATTTGCAGAAAATGATATTTGCTGCCATATCCCCTGGGATTTTTACCCACAACAGAACGTGAATCCCCAGATCACAGCCTGCAGAGCTATGCAAGAGAGAGTTAGGAGTGACACAGGACTGCAGTTGGAGGAGAACCCATTCAGCTAATCTGGTTTCCTTTCCCTGAGGAATAACAAGCACATCCTCAATGCTGTGGCACCCAACAAGCCCAAGTCCATTATAACAAGAAGAAAAAATATTTAATTTATATTTTAAAATATGTATGTTTTTTGGGGGGGTTAAAAGTTATTTATTTTTTTCTATTTATTCAATCTTGGTTTTTTGTTTGGTCTCCATTATGGTTGGTTTGTCTACCTTTATAAAATAGGCATGGGATGCAAACATGTGGAAAAGCAATAGAAGAAGGCAGGAGAAGGGAGTGGTGAGCAAACAATGACATAGACAGGGTAGTAAGTAGAGAATTAAAATATACAATGAGGAAGATGTAGAGATTCTGTGGATGTTGAAGCAACAGCAATCTAGCTTAGAGGAATTACTAAGAAGGAGAAGAAAGGCGAGTATGAAGGTAAAAGGAAACAGGAAAGACCTAGGAAGTAAAGCTATGGACAGAGGTAAAACAGATGTGTAGATATGCAAATATATTAATTCATAAAAATAAAGGTATAGAACTATGTACATATATTTACATGATAATGTATCGAGCTAGTGGATGGATTTGGGGCCTCTACTCAAGTAACCAACAGAACAACTCCTCCATTAGCAAAAGAAAAATAATAAAAATCAGGGAGGGCAGTTAAACCAGTGGGAAGACAAGAGAGCAGCACAAAAATATCAATGTGGCAGAAAACTGCTTCTGTGAAAGCATCAACAGAATAGATAGACCACTGGCAAATCTAACCAAGGAAATGAAGACACAAACATCAATAGCAAAGATGAGGGATGAAACCAGGGAAATCACAATGGACCCTAATGAGATTAAAAGGATAATGACAGGATACTATGAAAGTCTGTGTTCTAATGAATTCAATGAGGTGGAAAACATAGACAAATACTTGGGAAAAAAATCCCTTCTTATATTATGCAAATTAGAGTTCAAGAGCATCAACAGATCCATAGCAAGAGAATAGATAAGGTTACCAACAAATTCCCAATGGGAGGAGGGAGACAAAAAGACAAAACAAGACAGTTTCACAGAAGGATTTTTTTTTGTTTTTTAGGCATCATTGCCCTCTGGTGGTGGGAGTAGGAGGCCCAGCCTTTGTTCCTGTAGAGCTGCTGCTGGAGTTGAACCTCTATCCCAGTGGGCCGCAGTCCCACGCACAACCACTATGCCAGCGGGGCTCAGCCCTTCACAGAAGGATTTTAACAAGCATTCAGGGAAGAGCAGACACCAATACTCCACAAATTATTCCAGAGCATAGAAAAAGATGGGGAACTCCCAAACTCATTCTACAAGGCAAGTATAACTTTGATACCTAAACAGGGTAAGGATCACACAGGAATAGAGAACTACAGACTGATATCTCTAATGAACACAGATGCAAATTTCCTTAACAAAATATTGGCCGATAGAATACAAAAATATATAGAACATATCATCCATACATCATGGACAGGTGGAATTCATTTCAAGGAAGCAAGATGATTCCACTTTTGAAAGTTCATCAATATTGTTTGACACATTGATAAGAAAAAGATAAGAATCAAATGATAATACCAATAGATGTAGAAAAAGCATTTGACAACATCCAACACTTATTCCTAATTAAGACACTCGAGAAGGTAGGAATGGGATCCACGAGAGGAACTCTGCAGAGATCAGCCCAGAAGAGTTACTAAGAGAGGAAAATTCAACACTACTAAATTATAAGAGGAGCATCATAAAAATAAGTTGGCACAGGTTCACAAGGTTTTGAGGGGCTGGGAGCTTTTGGCTTACCATATTGACACCTGGTAGGGTTTGACCCTAGCCTCACCACTGTCTGCCACTGTCTCTGCCGGAGGCACAGCCAGGACAATTGGAGCTGGTACAGGGGCTTTATGTCAACAGAGTCACAGCTTTCTGCCAGCCCAGGGCAAGGGATTAAGCCCTTGCAGCCCCACACTCAGGTATCGGAACTCAGCTATATACTTACTTTGAGTTCCCTCACTTCTCTCTATCCCCCCACAGTTTTAGTAGGTTTAGTTTCTTGGTGTTTTTTCCTCGTGGCCTTTTCCAGTTTGGCTCACACGCCATCGAGAAGCTCCAGACTACTCCCCTTAACCAAGAACAATTATGCCTACTATACCCAGCTGGGAGAGTCCCACACTGTGCAGTGTAAGCTGAGGCTGGAGAAGGCCACCAATACATCATCAGGGAATATTCTGCCCAATTTCTTATAGGGGAATTCCATATTATGTGGGTGGAAGGGCTATTATATGTCCTCTGTGGTTCCACCTGACTGAAGGAACTTTCTCCACCTGCCTTGGTGCCGTATGTGAGCCAGGGCAGTTTGGCTGGTGCTGGCCAGAGTTCCTTGCTACTGCAGGAACCACTGTCCAGCCTCATCAGAAAGAAATGGGGGATAAAGGACATTTATAGAAGTCTAAATACAGCCATGTATACAATATAAATATATTTATATATGATGATGAGGAAATAGATCTACATGCATATACTTATAGGGTTAGTATTAAGATAGCAGATGGGCATTGGACCTCCATTCAAGTTCTTCCTCAATGCAAGAACACTTTGTTCTATTAAATTGGCATTCCATGGTGCTCACTTTCCTGACATGATCACTGAAGACAAATATGTGCATAAGCAAAAGTGGTGAAGAAAGCTGATGGTGCCTGTCTATCAAAAGATATAGTGTCTGGGGTCTTAAATGTTTCAAAGTTAGCTAGAGGCCATCTAACTCAGAAGCAACAAAGCCCACATGGAATAAGCATGCCAGCCTGTATGATCACAAGGTGTCAAAGGGACCAAAGAACTAAAAAACGTATCATTGCATGCCCAACTTCCTGATATGATTGCTGGGGTCTTAAATGCTTGAAAGTAAACAAGTGCCCATCTAGCTGGGAAGCAACAAAGACCACATGGAAGAAACACACCAACCTGTGTGATCATGAGGTGTCAATAGGATCAGGTATCAGGCATCATAGAACTAAAAATTATATCATTGTAAATGAAGGAGAGTACAGATTGGGGACACAAAGCCCATCTGTAGGTGAAGCGACATCCCCTTATAGAAGGGAGCCAGTCTAGGTACAGTGTAGCAACAATAAAATAGGCAACTTTCCTCTAGTTCTTAAATACTTCCTCTTCCCCATGATCCTAATTCTACCTTAAAAATCTGGCCAAACCGAGAGATTTACACTGAAGCTAGAAACATGGGGAATTCAGGAAAGATGATCTCCTCAGGACTAGTGGTAAGAGTGGTGATACTGGGAGGGTGGAGTAGAAATGAGGAACCAATTGCAGGGATCTACATATAACCTCCTCCTTGGGATTTGGACAACAGGGAAGTGGGTGAAGGGACATATTGGACAGTGTACAATATAACAAAATAATGATAATTTGTAAATTATTAAGGGTTCATAAGGGAGGGGAAGTGGGGAGGGAGGAGAAATATGAGGAGCTGATACCAAGAGCCTAAGTAGACAGAGGATGTTTTGATAATGATGATGGCAACAAATGTACAAATGTGGTCTGCGTACTATGTACGTGAGTACTGATCTTGATAAGAGTTGTATGGGCCCCAATTAAATAATTTTTAAAAAGTGAAGATAGGAATGGAAGGAAAATCCCTCAAATTTATACAGGTTATCTATGAAAAGATAACAGTCAACATCATAGTCAATGGAGAAGACAGAAATAATCCCATGAAAAAGGCAACCAAATAAGGATGTCCCTTGTCCCCACTTCTATTCAGCATTGTACTAGAGGTCCTAGATAAAAACTTAAGGCATCGGAAGGACATTATATGTATTTGGCTTGGAGAATAGTAGGGGAAATTATTGCTATTTGGAGACAACATGATTCTATACATTGAAAATCCCAAAGTTTTCATGGCAGGAGTAATGACAGTGATAGAGGAATATGGAAGAGTGACACGACACAAGATCAAAAATTAGAAATCTAGTGGTTTGCGATATACATCAGAGAATACAAGGGAAGAGGAGATCAAGAATAGCCACAATAGCCACAGGCAAATTGAAATATCTTGGGCTATATTTAACACACACAAAGTTATACAAGGAAAATTACGTCCCTACTTCAAGACACCAAAAGCAATAAGTTAGTCTGTATAGACTAATGAAACAAATTCATACATAGATACTCATTTGTTTATAAGAAAAAAGTTTATGTAAAAGGGCAATTGTATATTGAGTACATCCTAGCCCAATCCTAATCAAGGTCATAAATTCAGTATTAGTCCAAATGTCCAATACTGGTACATAAATTCCTCTTTAGACTCACACAACCATGCAATAGTGCTGAGTGCAGGAAGATCACAGGCCAAATGAGTGGTGAGTCTCATGGATCCAGAGGTGGTAGAGATCCAGATATCAGTGCTGACAGGTATCTCCATGTGACTCCTCCAGTTCCCAGGGCTCTGGCTGCATCAGTGTACCTCCATCAGGCATCTGTCTGTAATATCTCACAGGGAGGGAGCATGTGTCCTGCGTCCAGCAAACTATTTATCTCCTTAGTGCCTTCAAAGAAGGCCATCAAGCTGCAACCAGATTGACAGGATAAACTCCACCCCTTCACTCTTAAGTGGCAAATTGTCCCAAATTGACAGCAGATTATGTAACTACTGCAAGTGAACTCCACAAATGGAAAAATATCCCTTGCTCGTGAATCACAAGTTTCAATATAGTAATGATATCAATCTTAGTCCAGGCACTATGTAAGTTTGACACTATCCCTATTCAAATACCAACAACTGACCACCAATTTCAAATAGAGAGGTAAAAAGCCCAGAAGTAGCAGAGAATTCCTCAAGAAGAAGGACAAAGTCAGAAGAGCATTGTACTAGTATAATGACATACTTAGACTAATAGAAGAGAACAGAAAATCCAGAAATAAAACCATTGATATATAGACAATGGATCTTTGACAAGGGCCCCAAAATCATCAAGTGGGAGACAGATGCCCTCTTTAACAAATGGTGCTGGTACACCTGTAGAAAAATGAAACAAGATGCTTGCCTCACCCTTTGAACAAGAACAAATTCAAGGTGGCTGACAGATCAAAAAGTAAAACCCCAAACTATCAAGATCATCAATGAAGGAATTGGGACAAACCTAATAATCCTGGGGCAAGCAATACATAGGGTAACTGTAATAGGTAAGGCTACTCACACAGATGAAGCTGAAATCAACAAATGGGATATGCTTCTGATAAAACACCAGTGTGAGTTGAAAGACTTCACCAAGAGAGTAACAAGAGAACCACAGACTGAAAGAGGATTTTCAGCAATGCGACAACAGACAAAGAGTTCATTACTAAAATTTACAACACCCTTCTAGCCTGCAAAAAGAGGAAAACAGTTACAACCCCCCCCCCCCCACCGAGGAAATGGGCAAAAAACTTGAACAGAATTTTCACTAGGGAGGAAACCCAAATGGCCAATAAACATGTGAGAAAATGCCCCTGATCATAAGCCATCACATAAATTCAAATTAAAACAACTATTAGATACCACCTAATGCCCTTGAGGATAGCCCAAATCAGAAAATCAGAGAACAACAAATGTGTGAGGGGATGTGGTGAGATAGGAACTCTCCACCACTGCTGGTGGTCATGTAGATACCTACAGTCCCTTTAGAAAGCCATCTGACGGGACTCTGGGAAGATGGCCGCCAGCTAGGAAGCCCACGCCCGGAGCTCCTGGAGATCGGTGAGTGGGGGTGACACGGGGAAGGGTGGGGTTCTCAAATTAGGGCTTGTGACTCCAGGAAAGCTCAGAGCCCTCCTCTGAACCAGGAGCAGGCGCGACCCGCACGCCCGCGCTCCGCTCCCCACGTACGCGGGCACAAACGCCGCCTGCACAGACGGTGTGGGTTCTTTGTGCCGGCGGGATCCAGGGCGCCGTTCTGCTACTCTGAGATCTGAGACCCGCAGTTAATCAGCGCCCACGCAATCGCGGACCAGTCCTCCCCACCCCAAGGTGCCCAGGGTGCCCAGGGGACACTCCACGCAGACCCACACCTCTCATTCCCCACCCCCAGGGACTCCTGTGTCCCAAGCACAACAGTGGGCCAGCCCCGCCACCACCCAGGAGGCCCGCGCCCAGGCGCACCTTAAGGGCGCCACCACTGCTCAGGATAAGATCAAGCCACCCCCTAAACCCAAGCCTGACCACCTGGGCCACACTTTCTAACAGGAGCAGAAGGAACACCCGCACTCCCCACAGTCACTGGCGCTCCTCACAGACGCTGCCGGTTCAGGGCGCCTGCCCCAAACCCCTGCTACAGAGAGGCCCGCTTTACATTGTCTACTGGGTAAACAGCCAGCCCGTCCTCCCCACCCCAGAGTACTAGAGGATTTTTTCCCACCTATCTGTGGCAAGTGCCCCTAGCCAGGAACAGACCACCCAACTCCCACCCCATGCCCTAAACCCACTCCCCTGCTCAGCCAACACACTCCCTCAAATCTGCAAGGCCTAGCTGCAAACAGGTTCCTGAGGGTAGCTATAATATAAGACCAGCCTCCTAAAGAGAGACCCCAGGGCCACAAAACACCAAGGAAAATGCCACCTAATACGAATAAATCAAACAAAAAACAGCTAGCAGCTTCCACAGTATCAAGAAAAGAGAAACTGGATCCGATGCAAGAAGATCAGCTGGACCTAACAGCAATCATAGAAAATGCGGAGATCGATCAACCA
>PVJH01013524.1:0-60065 GCA_004026705.1 Nesogale talazaci | reverse complement strand
GAGTCAGAATTTTTCATCAGTCAAACCATGTTTGGGGTAAATTAACACGAATAGTCCGTTATTTAACTGTTATACTTTAAACACACGGTAATAAAGTCAATTCTAACTCATAGTGAACCTATGAGGACAGGGCAGAACTGTTCCCTTTGGGTTTCTCAGATTGGAAATCTTTAAGCTCATTTTTTTTCCTCAGGGAACACCAGGTTTGAACTAGTGACCCTGCTGTCATTAGCTCAACATATGGTCCCTTCCATTACCAGGCCTCCTTTGTAAGACCTCACAGTGAGGAGTTTGTGTGCTGCTTCCATTATCAAAGCCAACTCTAGAGGGCAGTGCACCCTTAGCAGACACATTCACTTGGTGTCTTTAAAAAAGAAACTTCTCCCTGGAGTGAAAACCTAAAATGTTTGACACACTTATGAACAGCTTTAACTCAACCAGGATGCTCTCAAATGTTTCACTTCGTTTTAGCGAGGTGGGGGAGGAGGGCAGGGGGAATATTGACCTCTGGGTCTTTATTCATTCTTGTGTATCCTCTCTTTCCCAACCACCATAGCCTTACTCTTTAATCTCAAAATACCTTGAAATTTGTTCAGAGCGAAACACATCTACTCGTAAAAGCAGACGTAAAGCACAGAAAAGAGGCAGAATATTTTGCTGAGAACCATTACTGGTTGAGAATTGCTGCCATATAAGTGGGCTACAGGGAGGAGAAAGAACTGAAACTTGAGAGGTAGGGCAGAGACAAGACACAGAGGGCCTTGTATGGAGGGGAAAGGGACTGGATCTCCTGCATAGATCTAGTGAAGCGACTGTAACAAGGTGGAAGAAGGCTCTTGTGTTCTGTGTGGATTCCACAGGAAACTCTATAGAAAGTAGAATGGAAGGGAGCAAGTTCAGAATCTGGGCATGAGAGACACATTGAACATGGTGACTCCTGGACTAGTCCAGGCGAAAGAAGGTATCTTTGAAATGGGATCGTGGTGGTAGCCACTGCTTTTTGGCAAGTTTGTTCTGTGGAGGTTAATTCATGTGCTTTTATGATCATGAAGGCTATGCCTGCAGTATTTCAAATACAGAGAGTTATTTCATGTAGGCAAGTTTCAGTGGAGCTTCCAGCTAAGATACAGTAGGAAGAGAGGCCTGGTAAAAATTAACCCATTGATACCCCCAAATTAGCCAATAGACACCTCGTGGATCTGAACAGCCTATCCTCTGATAGAGAGCAGGACAATGCGTTTCTAAGGCTGAAAGGCACTCTCCAACAGCCCAATGTCTTCATGCAGAGCAAGGCTCGTAAGGGCGAGGCAGGTCTGAGCAGTACGGGTTCAGGCTTACCTGGGGTTGCCATGAGTTGAAGCTCCTCCTCACTTTATGCCAACAACAACCATGGGGTGGAGAGGAAGGAGCTAGAAAACACACTGTGATAGGTTATGTGTCCACTGGCTGGGCCACGATTCTCTGTGCTTGGAAGAATCTTTCATTCTGTGATTGGGTGTGAGAAAGCAATCACTTGAAAGGGCTGGTCTTTAGGGTATGGCCTAAAGCCAGCACAGGAACATAGGATGTCTGACTCCATGGCAGCCTCCACAGCTGCAATGTATTTTCTTGAAATTATATATTTCAATGTATCTATTTATATCTATATGTAGAGCTTACTAGTTTTGCCTCTTGTAGATCACCCAATTTAAGACACACATACACACAGAGAATGCCATTAGGCACTAATGATCAAGTGAATGAGTGATAGACAAAGATCAGCCAGGACTGATATTTTATAACTGATCATTGGATGAAAAGAACATAACAAACTGATAGAGAATGAGTTTAGAGGGAAGTGATACTTTTGTATCTGAGGAATTGAATCTGAAATCCCTAAGTACTTGAGTGACAATACCTTGCAGGTGGTCAACCAGGTGACTCTGAAGTTTTGGGGAAAATCTGAGTTGAAAGGAGAATCTGAATTAGACAGTCACTAGTTGAACCACTGAATGTGGACACATTTGTGCAATTAAGCCTGTGCTTTAACTGGCTACTCTGTCCCTGTCAGGGGTTATACATTTGAAAAGAAGCTTTGATTCTGTAGAACATGCTGTGGGTTTGGGAGAGAGACAAGATGCCAGCCATGCCTAAAAGCAGAAACTTTGATGTGTTGAAAAAAGATGTGAAATTGTTCACTGCTGTAGAGGCTCCGATGACAAGCCAGCCTTTGTGCTGTAACCTATGGGCACTGCCTCTCTAGAACTCAGGGATTTTTGTGCTTGTGAGTAGATAACAAGCTTTGGGGAGAGCAGATGGCAACTCCCTCCCAGACTTTTGTTTGAAGTGGTCATTTCTTCGGGCTTCTACAATCATCATGAAAGTACCCACTAAGTGATGAGCGTGTAGAGAGGACCTCTACCACACAGAAAGGGCCAGGAGTGGCAAGTTGTGTGGGTGCTGGAAATATAGGTTCTTCCAAGGCTGTCCCAGGAACCTTCGTGGCATAATGTTTATGCAACAGGCTGCTAACCTCATGGTCCACCAACCAACTACTCGACCGGAGAAAGACAGGGCTTTCGACTTCCTTGTTATAGTCTCAGAAACTCACAAGGGCAATTTCTACGCAATCCTAGGGCTACTGTGAGTCAACATCAGAACTCAGTGGCAGTTAATTTGCTTCTTCTTCTTTTTTTTTTTTTTTAGTTAGTACTGTACCAATGAGAAGAAGTGTGAACGGTCGGGATTTCAGTCCTTCTAATACTGTATCAGTATGAAGATGGCAGGATTGCTGAGGGAGGAATAAGTAGATGAATGTGAGGGGTCTTGCTCTTCCATGCCAAGAGAAGCTGACATTCTTGTTCAATTTGAGGCAGGGAGGAATGGGGCTAGGAGCTAAGGAATGGAGCCTCCAACTTTTGAATGGACTATTCTGACCCAGACCAGAAACAAATAGTGATTGTGATGAGTTACAGAAAGATGGTCTGCTTCAAAATTTTCTGGAATGAGGAAATCACTCCCGGGGTGATAGGCATCACCTGGAGAAAAGGGACTCCAATAATGATGGATCGTGAGCGTTGCCACCCTGCAGAAAGTGTCTTTAACGGAAACAGCCAATTAGTGTGGCATGCCATGCCTTGTCTTGGCATGGTGTCGCTGATGCATCTTGTCTTGCTTTATGAAATAGGTGGCAAATATTTCAAAAGTAAGGAGGACATAGAATGGATGTTGCCTTCAGGGTTTGAGATACATAACTAGTTTTTAAAGATATTTGGTGAACATGTTCATGTGTGTCAATGTATAGTTTTGATATAATGAGTCTTTGAACGCAGGAGAATCAAAGGCCATTGAAATTTGGAAGCACCTTCCTGAATTTTGTTTTCCAGGTTCCTTCACATATAGTTTACAGATGATAAAGAATAACCCTTACAGACAGTGTTGATGGCCATACAACACAGCATCTGAAACCAGCTTTCTCTCAATTCAGATAGATACTCTCCCTGTCAGCTCACCTACAGAGAGCTCTGTGCTCCCCCCAGCCCTCACTCTCTTTTCTTTCACCACATAAAGGTTTTCTTAACTTCTCAGGTCTCACCACAAAAGGCTTGAGCAGTCCAGATTCCCTTTCCACAACTGACCTCTGGCAGTAGGGCAAAGGCATGGCAGCTTTGGACCAGGTCCCTGGCCCTAGCTGACACCAGAAAGCTGCCAGGCCCGAACCAGATGGAGGCTGATTGAAGCTCCGTGTGCATGGTGAGGAAGAAGACCGCAGGTTAAAGGAGCTGGAAAGGCTCTTCAAGAAGCCATTCCCTCACTTCATTTACCCAGAATCCGACTCAGACTTTCAGAGAAGCCCAGGGGTTTGCCCAGAGACACATTAAAAAACAAAACAAAACAAAACAAAAAAACCAAACTGTTCATTTGGGCTTGTACTTCATTCTATCCAAAATGTAACAATGAGTTCTAATGAAATAACCCTACATGACACTTGCTTCATGAAGATGTCACTGAAGTTATGGGTGTGCTAGACCATATGTAGTGAAGAAACCAGATACTGCTTGCCTATCAGGAAGAACCAAGTCTGGGGACTTACACACTTGTCTTCAGACAAGCAGCTGTCTAAGTGAGAGATCAACTAAGTCCAGGTGGAAGGAGCACACCAGCCTGTGTGATCCAAGGATTCTAAGTAATAAAGTCCAAATCTGATGGAGGTACTAGTGTCAGACCTTACATTATGAACATCTGGATTACAGAAGGCTGTGCTGATGGTAGAACCCCAAAATCTATTTGGAGGGGCCCCACATGAATTAAGCCTCTATAAAATACCCACAGACAGATGTGAATAGTGTTGTTATCAGGCAAAAAGCATCGAAAAATCAATTATGGGAGATGCAGTTGCGTTTTAAAAATATCTTAACATTTGATCTCCCTTTTGACCCATTTTAAAGTTATTTCAGTTTTCAATGTTTCCTACTTTTTTATTTCTTGAGGGTTTCTTATCTGTTTGTCCAGTCACTATTGCTGCTTTTTTGTTTTGCTTTGCAGTTCGTGTCCTATTTATGTTTACTATGATTTTCTGTATGTAAAATCCAGGATAGATAAATCTATAAGAAGTTATTGTTCTTAGGTGTCACCGCATTGATCAAACCCGAAGTGACCTTATGCAAAATAGAACAAAACACTACACAGTCCTGCGCCATTCTCACCATTGTCCCTGTGGCTGAGCCCATTGATGCAGACACTGCGTCAATCCCTCTCCTCAAGACCCTTCTTCTTTTTCACTGCCCTTACACTTGACCAAACATGATGCCCTTCCCTAGGGACTGGTCTTTCCTGACAATATGTTCAAGGTATTGTAAGACAAAATCTTGCCCTTCTTTCCTCTGAAGAACTCTCTCGTCTTACTACTGCCAATACAAATTAGTCTGCTCATCAGTCCATGGTTCTTTAGTACTCTTCTCCAGTACCACAATTCACATTCACCTGTTCTTCATTTGTCTTCCTTATTCAATGTCCAGATTTCACATGCATAATATGCACTAGACTGCAGTGGTTCTCCACCTTCCTCATGCCACAACCCTTGAATACAGCTCCTCATGTTGTGGTGACCCCCAGCCAAAAAATCATTTTCGTTGCTACTTCATAGCTGTAATTTTGCTACTGTTATGAATCATAATGTAAATATCTGCTATGGAGGATGTATTTTCATTGTTACAAATTGAGCATAATTAAATCATAGTGATTAATCACAAAACAATATGTAATTATATATTGTGAAATATTTATTTCTAATTAAAAATAAATAAAATCTTGTCTTGAAGCATGGTGTAGCATGGGGAACAGTTTTAATATAACAACAGTACACTATATTGTTACATTTTATGACAGTCTGTGTAAAAACCAGTCAGTGCCAAGGCTGAGATAGCTTCTTTGTCACCAAATCAGCATGTCTGCATGTGGGCAGTCTCGTCTGGAGACGGATAGAGGAGCGGTGTCTTAGCTCTTAAGACCATTGAAAACGTGTATTTTCTGATGGTCCTAGGTGACCCCTGTGAAAGGTCCTTCTACCCCAAAGGAGTCATGACCCACAGGTTGAGAACCACTGCAATAGAGAATATCATGACTTGGGTATGGTGCCACTTAATCCTCAAAGCTAATGCTGGAAGTTCTTGCACAGTGGATTCACCTAATGCCCTGGTCTTTTGATCTCTGCTGCTTCCTGGAGGTTTGATAGTGGATCCAAGTAAGCCAAAATCCTGGACAATTTCAACATTTCCTCCAGCTGTCATGATGTTACCCTGTTGGTTCAGTTGTAAAGATTTTGGTCTTCCTTCCATTGAGTTGTAATCCATACTGAAGGTTACGGTCCTTAATCGTCACTAAATCCTTAATCTTCACTAGAAGGACTTCAAGCCCTTCTCACTTGCATCAGATTGTTCCTCTGGTGGTTACTAAGCCTTCCTCTACTCTTAATGCTGCATTATGCTTCTTCATATAAACCCAGCTGCTCTGATGAGATGGTTAGCATCTAGGTTGGACAAGTATGGGGAGAGTATACCACTCTGAGGCACCCTTTACCTGATTTTATGACATGCAATATTAAATGCATGGTTCTGTTTGCATAAATGTCTCTTGATCCATGCACAAATTCCAAGTTCTGAATGAGCACAAGCAAGTATTCCAAATTCCCACACTTCTCAAGGTTATACATGGTTTACTGTGGTCGACACAGTCAAATGTCTTGGCATAGTCAATGAAGGACAGGAAAGCATCTTCCTGGTATGCTTTGGTTTGAGCCAAGGTCCATCTGAGATCAACAAAGATATTCTTGTTCCATGTTCTTGTCTGAATCCAGCCTGAACTTCTGGAAGTTCCTTGTCAATGTTCTGCGGCAGCCATTATTGAGGCAGTAACTGGATGAATAATTACTTATGGGCCTGGTAGGAGAGGTCTGGGGAAAAGGGGAGTTAAGAACAATGGGTAAGGCTCAGCCCTGGTGGCCTAGTGGTTGTGTGTGGGACTGTGGCCCATAGGGTTGACAGTTCAAATCCTGCAGCAACTCTCCAGGAGCAAGACTGGGTTTCCTACTCCCACCAGGGCAGTGATGCCACACACACACAAAAAAAAACAATGAGTACCAGAGCAAGATGTTCTGAAATTGATTGTGGTGATGATCGCACAATTCTAAATATGATTACATTGTACAGTATATGAAGTATATGCCTATAAAACTGTCTAAAACGAAAAGCCTGTTGTCATCTCTTTCCGTCTCAGAATGACCTGATAAGACCACGTCGATCTGCGCTGTGGAGTTTCTCAGGCTGTGCTCTTCCAGATGCAGGCTGGAGCTCCCTGGAAGCAGCCTGGGACGCTCACTGCTTACCTTTGGGCTGGTAGCTGGATGATTAACTACTGCACCTCTGGGCTGCGTAGCAGATACATGGCCTGCTGCCGTTGCTGCTGCCGTTACGTGCATCAGGTCAGTTGCAGGTCAGAGTGACCTGATGAGCCTGGAGCAAAGCATTGCCGGGCCTGTGATGGCCGTACGCTCGATACTACGCATCGCCAGGCTAAATCAACAGGAAAAGGCTGCTTACTCTAGTTTCTCTTTCCACGCCTCTCGACTAATCACAGCTTCTACTCTGTCTGCAGGACCCAGCAAAATCCCTTATGAAAGCCCCTCCAGGAACAGACGGTACAGGTCACTCTAACTCGGGGACACGCTGAGTCCTGGAAGTGCTGACATAGGAGAAGGAGCCCGGGCTTCTGGCTTCTGCTAACTGGGTCAGCCCTTTGCCCCGAGGAAGGAGGAGGGGAAAGCAACAATTTACACTTAGCTGGTGGGATATTAATGGAATCAGAGGATGGCAAGGAGAGAAGTTATTAAAAGACTAGGGCTTCCCCTATAAATTTGGCAGCCCAAGCCTTAAGTCCTTCATGCAACAAAGGCCAAACAGCATGGACCCAAGCAGAAATTAGCCCGGTGCGTGGTAGTCGCCAAGGGGAAACCACGTGGCTGGATCCAAAAGTGCTGATGGGGCTCAAGCCAAGAAACCAGGCAATGTGTGCTGAGAGAAAGCCGGGCCTGGGCAGAGCCAGCATCCGCTGGATGCCTGGATACCTTTACAGCAAATCAAATCCTCAGGGAGGTGGTAGGGCCACTTTAGATGAGACAGTGTTGCCAGGGAGAAGTGGGAGCTGACAATCTCACTGCCTGGCATCTAGAAATAAAACCAACACATTGTTTCACGCCCGTCTGTGTTGCCGCCACTGCTCTCTCAGTTTGGGGTTTTCTAAGCTCAGGGTATCTCAAAGAAAGGTAGATATAGACGGTACGCAACACGGTTTTCTTGCCATCATTGTTATCCTGATAACTTTATATCTTATTTCCATGATCACCCATGATTAATACGTGATGCTCATTTTCCACGGGCATTTTCAAATTTGTTAACATTATACCAGGAGCCCTGGCGACATGAAGTCAGCGGTTGCAAAGCACCAGCTGCTCTTTGGGAGAAGGTTGAGGCTGTCTGTTCCCGGAGAAACAGACAGCCTCAGAAGCCCACAGAGACATTTCTCCTCGGTCTAGGTTCACAAGGAGTCAGCATTGCCTCCTTGATGACTTTGAGTTTTTATTTCCCATGAGAAAATGTATCTATTTATTATTTTTTAAAGAGTTTTAATCCATATAAAGACAATGACCCAACCAAACCAGTTCTGTTATTGAGTCACTTTTAACTCATTGAGACCCAATGTTTGCAAATGAAATTGTGGTTGAAAAGGTTCTCTTAGCTATGGCAGTTTTTGAAAACATTACTGGGTGGGTTCAAACAGCCTTTGGATTATTAGGCAAGTTTAAACCATTTGTACCACCCAGCCCTGGTGGCATAGGGGTTACACACGGGGCTGCTAAGCACAGGTCAGCAGTTTGAAGCCACCAGTCACTGCTGGGAGAAAGGTAAGATTTTTTAGTCCCATAAAAAGTTACCATCTTAGAAATCCACAAGGATAGTTCTAATCTGCTTTACAGGGCAACTACAATTCAGAATTAACCAACTGGAAGTACATTGGATATTTGGTTTAGGGTCCTAGAGACAAGCAAAAACAATGACATCCAACCACCTGGAATCTGAGAAACACTGTCCAGGATTCTCCCACACCAAGAACAACATCAGCTGTTGAATCAGCTGTGCTTCACCAAGAGCGTGAAGGGAGGTTCATCATAAAAGGTGTGAATTCATCTGGGGTGGATACTCTGCAGGCTGATACTTGCTTTGTATGTAGGGATTCTATTGATCTCTTTTTGAACTGCCCCAGATGGGAAATGGATCCCCCAGTGTTTGATGGGATCTTTCTGACCCAAACAGTAAAGGAAGCAGGAAATTTCCTGGAATGAGCACTTAAAAATGCCAGGGTTCTGGTAATTCGGTGTTGCTAACTCTGCAGAAAGCAGTCTGAAAGTGATTTTAGCATCCTGTTTTATAGTTGGGGAACTCAGGCCTTTATACTGACAGAGCAAGTCATGAATATTTCTATGAGGGGCTGATGCCCTTAAAAAGGTCTAACAAAGCCCTCCTACAGAATGGAAAAACAAAGCCAAGTGCAAGCAGCATTGGTCCAATCTTCTGTCGATGGCATGTTGGCCAAACAGGAAGGCCAGCTGAACCTCCACAGGTAAGACGTCAAGACAACCTTTGACTCATGAATGATTACACCTCCAACTTCCCTCTACATCACTTCAGCCTGAAAAAGCAAAACCAGTTGGACGAGGATTTAATCCACAGTAATCTCTGCACTAAAGGGCCTTCCAAGCCAGTGACATTTCTTTCTCACTGAATCTACTTGGCAGGAGTTATGATGTGGGGCGATGATGGGATAAAGGGGAGGCTCTTTAAATATTTGCTGTTGTCAATAAAACAATTTCCTTAAACCCTGATGTTGGTCTCAGCTAGTTTCTTTTGGTCAATGATAAATGAAAGGAAACAACAGAGTTAGGCTCAACTAAAGTTGAGCTCAAAGTTGGGCTGGGGAGATGAGAGAAAACACGGGGAGAGTACAGACAATGAGGAGAAGACGCTGCAGGGGAGCGCGACACAGACTGATTCATCAAAGGGAAATACAACACATGATATTTTTCGTATTTAATCTAAATGGATGGAAATATTTTTCTCAACCAATTGCACAGATTTGCTAATGCCTTTTGTGCCACCTCTGCCAGTTTCTCCTGGTGGAATTGGCTAGCCCTAGTCCCACATCAGCCGGGCCTCCCTCTGTCAATTTCCCCCGCATTTCTGCTGCAGTTGCTGTGCTGGCATTACGCCTGTATGAGAGGCAATGCCACCAGGCAGAGAAACCTACCCTCAGGGAAAGGGGAAAGAGGCGTAGAGTTGAATCATCAGCACTGTGTGTGAGCCCCTCATTAAGAGGGGAAGTTTTATCACCTGGGGCAAATGACTTCCATTCCTTGCACCTGACTTTCCTCCTACAAAAAATAAGGTAGGAGGATTCTTGGGGTGTGATTCTTAACCTGGAGATCCCAAATTCTATAGGAATCACTGAAGACTGCTAAAAATAATACATAATTTCATAAAATACATAAAAAATAATTTCCCTTTTCTGGGGTGAGAGTCCACGACATTTTTCAGATCTGCAGGTGTCAAGATCCATTGTCCTAAGTGGTTTTACGTAAAGTGGCCAGATTTTAGGCGAGACACCATTGACCGAGGGCGGTGGGGGGGTGTGCTTTATTAAAAATTTGGTCTGTATGGAGCAACAAAAATTTTCATAGAATGCAAAAATAGTATTGTAATATATTTATTTTAATTTTAAAATGTCGTGGGATGTTGTTAAATTGTTAAAAAGCAGGATGTCTGGTCACCTTATTTTAAAGGTCACTTCGTGAATCTAATATTTTAAATAATTTTTTATATTTGATTTATTTAATTATTACCTTTTAATATTATAATGTTTCATTATTATTTTAATAGGCAGTTAATTTAAGGAGGTGGCAGGCAGGCCTGGGTCTGAGTGACAGAAGACATAAATGGGTTTTCCCTTTTCCTTTGATAACTCCATTCACCCAATGTCCACCACCTTCTAGAACAGGCACTGTCATGAATACATCTCCTTCAACCATGGGTCACCTCTTCCAAAGGAGGGAACCTTGTGGGCAGGACTCCAGGCATGCAACCTTGGTGATGATCAAATCATACAACTCATAGATGCCCACAGCTAGATTCGCCCGACTGTCTTTTCAATTCCCACACATATTATTTCCATGAGCTTTGGCTGAGAAGGAAAGTCTGCATGGCACCATTAGTGAAGTTCTGAAAAGGCTAGACCTTGCTGCTGACTATGATGTGATCTCGGTCGCCCTTTCAAAGTACAGAAGCAGATCAAGTGTACAGGAACTGGAAAGGCCTAGAGAGAAGCAATAATAAAACGATGGGAACTAGAAAGAAGCGGCAATTAGGAATTGAAGGATAGCACATTTCCACAGAAAGCAAAGCCCCCTAGGGGCACCACCACATTGCTCTTTGTTAAATGAAGTGCGATTCAGTGGGCACCAGCCATTCTGCTTCCCTGTAGCTTCTGAGATGCGGTGGGAAGAGGGGAAGCACCTTTTTTTCTTCCACCTCCAAGGTGAAGTCTGTTACTTCCACCACCCTGTTACTTTCCACCAGACCAGTTACTAGTTGAATCATGTAAGACTGCCATCTTTATAAGTAAAGAATGATCCATATGGAGCTACTTCCATGTGGTTCTACTAACCCATGGACTACCTCCCAAGCAGGACATTCTAGTCATGGGATACGTACGAGATGTCCTTGACTCATTTTCCTTGGCAAAATCACCAACATTCCTGAAAGAAAGATGAAGAATTATTAAGTCAATGTGGAATAAACTTGTGCCCCTCTTAATGTTTATGCTTGAAGTCAATGCTAGATTCATTTGGGCAAATCTCTGTTCAAATAGCTAATAAGTATAAGTTTTGTGGTGGTGTCAAAATATTGAAATGAATACTATTCCAGAAAGCATACCACTTGATAACTCACCATTGTGCTGGTTTAATGCACATATGTCATGCTTCTTAGTGTTTCTTCTCCTACTGCATAAAGCATGGATTTGTGGGGAAAGGAGCATTAGCTGTGTTTCCAGGGATTAATCAGTTGGGGAGGAAGAAACTCTTCATAGATGGAGAATAGCTAATACCTTTGATAGAAAGGGGGGTATTTATTCAAAAGGCTTCTGGGTCATCAGTACCATCTCTTATAAGGTTAGAGCAATAGAGCTCGGCTAGGAGCAGAAAACTATAGGAGAACAGAGGCTGTGCTTACATTGCTTGATATACTCCAATCAAGTCCACTGCTCTTCAGTCTACCTTCTAAGGGAAAAGCAAGAAGGAGGAAGCCAGCTCTGGCTTTTTTATTTCTAGCTGTGGCTCCCCAGGGAAGCTGGGCAGTGGAGACTGTCTGTGGCCTAGAAGGGTGGTCAGTAAAATGTACAACCTCTGTCAGTAGGAGCAGGACTCTGATTGGTTGCTTGACATTCCAAGCAATGCCCATCTGTTTGTTCAGCCTTTTCCTGAGTAAGGCAGGAAGAGACTGCTTTAATTTCATAAGACATTGCAATCACTAACAAGTGAAAGTTTTTTGGTGGTGGAAAAACATTAACATGAATGCTCTTCTGGCAAGCATACCATTTTAAAACCCACAGTGTTGCTGGTTTAACGCACATCTGTCACGCTACTTTGTGTTTCTTCTACTGCGTATGGACATGATGAAGGCAAGTGCACACCCCTCGTGACTCAGTATACGCAGGGAGGACTCACAGTCTCCACTAAAATTACATTCCCAGCCACGGAGCCCAGGCTGACTCACGGCCATCCTATGCGACAGGGTAGTACTGCCCGTGGGGATTTCCAAGACTGGATGTCTTTACGGGAGTAGAAAACCCTGTCTTTCTCCCATATTTGCTAAGACTCTCAGTTATTACCAGTCAATCAGAAAGCATCTATAGTATGCTAATTAGCAGTCCACCTATGGCATAGACAATGAAACACAGGAGTCCTATGGTAAAGGCTAGCAGTTCAAATTCACCCAGAGGCTTCTAGGAAGACAAATCTACTGGAGAAAGGTGCAGAAGTCTGCTTCTGGAAAGAGTGCACGGTACCGGAGGCCCTCAAGGGCAGTTGTTACTGTCGCTATGAGTCAGAGTTGACTTGTTGCTGTGGCATTGGGATGTTTGGGATACAGTGAGCATAGCACTGCTTGCCTTAAAATGAAGGGTCAGATACTTTAGGGGGAGGGGACAGGGCAGACCTAACTTGGGCTTTAGTCCAGAGACATTGAATGCTGTTAGAGGTGAGACACCGCACACCGCCCCCTGCTACCTGTGGCATTGGTGGGAATGATGAAGCGTCTGCTCCCTTTTCTCTCCCTAAAGATCTGGTGTCTATTGTGTTGAACAGAGAGGCGCCCAAATATCCAGGAGACAAGTGGTGTAGCACCCAGACTGCTCTGTTTTCTAAAGGAGAGAGTTCACACTTCAGTAAAAAAAATTATAGCCAAGTCCCTTTTTCAGGCTTCCCACTTGCTAAGGAAACTCAGTAAGCTCCCCCCTTTCCAGCAGAAGAGGCCTCTGGACTGTCTGGGCTGTTCCCTGTGGTCTGGGGGTTTAGTTAGTGGCCTGTGGGAGCTGACAGGCACTTGACTTTGCAACATTTTTCAGAAGGATAGTTAGAAATAGCAACTGGGATCCTATGAATAAATCTTTAATAGTCAATTTTAAGGTGATGAGAAGCTTAAGAGCACAAGAAAGAGAGAGGAAAAAATGGACCCAAGGGGGTTGGTTTTAACTAGCCCCATTCACAGCCTCAATTCTGAGCCAGCTGAGCTGGTGCTGGAGATGTGGACTGACTCGGGCCATCCATTGGCGAGGATGAAGCAGACGAGACATCTTGATAATAATGGAGATTTGTAAAGCATCTCATAAAGGGCCAAACATTTTCAAGTACATGGTATAATTTAAAAGTCTCAGGAACCAGAGAGGTCAACAAGAATGGTTTTATTAATACCACGGTGATGTAGAAGAGTTCAGGGCACAATAACACAGAACTTTCCTCAGAATAAGTTGCTGAACTAGTCTCTGGATCTGTGGGGAGAAGAGCATTTGCTGGGCTTCTTGGGATTAATCTGTTAGGTGGGAAGAAACCCTTCAGTAGATGGGGAATAACTAGTTCCTTCAAGAGGAGGGGGATTATTTATTAAAAGGTCTTTCACCCACAAAATTGTTTCCTCCCCTCGGAGTCACAAAACAATGATAATATCTATAGAAAGACATGCATCTCTTTCTGTTTGTGTGAACCCATGATGTCTCTTCAACCCAAATCAAGCTCACTGCCATGACAGTCTATGTCAGCTCTTATAGGACAGGGTAGAACTGCCCCTGTGAGTTTCTGAGACTGCAACTCTTTATTTAGAGGGATAGAAAGCCCTGTCTTTCTCTCATGGAGTGGTCAGGGGTTTCAAACTGGTGACCTCACGGTGAACAGCATGAAGCATAGCCACTACAGCCCTGGGGCTCCCATGATGTCCTTATGGGTCTTGGAAAGTTCATTAATGGTTCGACAAATTTATTTTTAGTCCACTGCCCCACTGAATTTAGAGCAGAAAGAAGTCTCGTAGAATTAATACATATGAGGAATTTATGCCTCTGCTATACAAAGAATGACAGAAATTATGTGCCATCCTGCATTGAATGGGAGAAACAGTTAGTCAAACCATTTCTGGTGTTCTGTAGTTTAAATGAGGATGCCTGGTAGTACAGATAACTTTGAAGAGGGAGTCCCCCAATCAAGCACCCTTGTAGTTTCCCTGTGAGATGGAATCAACCCAAGAGCAGAGTGAGTAGGTTCTTCTCCCGGCCTTGTTGTCTATAAAGACATTTGGAAAGAGGCCATATAGGCAGCATGTGACCTCTTTAGTTTTCACAAGATGGGGAAGAGGAAAAACACTATCCACAGGACTCTCTACAGCCCTCTCTACCTCTCAACAAGGTTCAGCAGCTCACTGAAATGGTCAGATGGAACGCGAAGCCATGCACAAGATGATGGGATGGATTCGGAAAGCTTACAGATTACAAAGCACGACACAGTTCCTCAGTCAGGACAACTTCTTTCCAGCCAAAGGCAGACCTGACTCAAACCCTTTGTCCCTGGGCCCAGCCTCGGTCTTGATCAGGCCATGTTACACGTCTCTTTAACACTGCAAGTAAATGTCTAAAGGGCATTCCATTTCCACCCCAGTCTACAGCTCTACCATAACCCTTTGCTAGAAGCTGCTTACCTCCAGATCTGAGGGTCAGGAAACTCAACTTTCTCAATGAACCCTACTCCACATGCAGGCCAGCTGCTGCTGTCCCTTCCATGTTGTTTGCCTGCAACCACAGCTTCCCAGCCTTGGATCTAAAGCCCTTGCTCCACTTCCGACTCTTCACTGATAGTAATGAAATGCCCTCCCTCTTGCGTTTGAGCTGGCTCAGTTTATACCCAGCAGTTTGGCAAACTGACCAGTCCCCACATTAGAGCGCCCAGGTTTACACTCACCTCTCTTCATTATCACTTACAACTGACTCAGATCGTCCCATCCACATCCTCCCCCACCCCTCTTGTCCAGACCCCCTGGGAAAAGAGTTGCAAACACAGTGACTGGAAGTGTCTTATCAAATAATTCACTGCACCATGTATATTCACTGAAGTCATAATAAGAAAAACAACTATAATATATTGAAAACTTGCTTCATGTCTGTTTTTCTCCTCACAACAGATTTGGAATCCAGGTATTATTATTATTCTCACTTTATGAGAATTAACTGAGACACAGACAAGTCCACTAACCTAGTCTAAACTCACCCATAGAATAAGGGTAGTATTCAGATCTGCTACAAAGCAATTCCTTTACCCAGTATAAAATATCTAAGGATTTTCCCACTTCACCATTTTCATTGTGGCAAGAGATGATTGCTTCTCCCTCGTTTTCCCTTTAACTATTTTAGAGGCAGAGCAGAGATCATTACTGGCAGACAGACATCCCCCAAAGTAAAGCAAAACAAAACAAATACTTCTGCCACAAATTGATCTGGCATTTGAATTAACATTGGAATGTAAAATATTTATAAATAATATAAGAATGGAACTTCAAGGCATGTCTACAGGTCTTGGATTTCAATACTCTTCTCACATTTACAAAGCATCTCCCAACTGAAAAATTACTCCATGACCATTGTGCTAATTCCAGCTCATCACAATCTTATAGGATACAGTAGACCTGCTCCTTAGAGTTTCTGAGACTGTAAATTTGTACGGAAACAGGCAACTGCATTTTGTTTTCCCGTGGAGCAGCAGAGGGGTTAAACTGCCAACCTGGTGATTAGCAGTTTAACATGTAATCTCCTTAGCTATGGCGGCCCTTAGTAGGAGTTGATTGTGTGATAAATAATGTGCTAGATGGTGATTTTGGGAAAATGGAAAGTCAGAATTATGAGTATGACTCTTTAAATCATTTTATTGGAGCCTCATACAACTCTTATCACTATCTGTTCATCCATCCATCCTGTCAAGCACATTTGTACATTTGTTTCCATCATCATTCTCAAAACACTTGCTTTCTACTTGAGCCCTTGGTATCAACTTCTCATTTCCCCTCCCTCCATGCCCCACCACTCCTACACAAACCCTTCATAATTTATGTTATTAATATTTTGTCATATCTTACACAGTCCGATATCTCCCTTGAGGGAAGGGCTTATGTGTAGATCTTTGTAATTGGTTCCCCCTTCCTACCCCACATCCCCTCCACCCTCCCGGTATCTCCACTCTCACTGCTAGTTCTGAGAGGTTCATCTGTCCTGGATTTCCTGGCTTCTGGTTCCTATCTGTACCAGTGTACCTGCTCGGGTCTAGCCAGATTTTAAGGAAGAGTTGGGATCATGATAGTGGGGGGTGGGGGAGGTGAGGGGGAGGCAGTGTTAAAGAACTAGCAGAAAGTTATATGTTCCATCAGTGTTACACTACACCCTGACTTGCTTGTCTCCTCCCCTTAAGCCTTCTGTAAGGGGATGTCCAATTGCCAATGGATAGTCTTTGGGTCCCCACTACTCAATCACCTGCATTCATAATATGACTTTTGTTCTTTGATACCTGAACCCTCATAATCATGTCCATGATAATGAACACCTCATGATCACACAGGCTGATGTGCTTCTTCCGTTTGGGCGTTGTTGCTTCTCAGCTAGATGGCTGCTTGTTTAATGTCAAGCCTTTAGGACCCCAGATGCTATATCATTTGATATCCGGTTATCAACAGCTTTCATCACCACATTTGCTTATGTACCTGCTTTGTCTTCAGTCATCATATCATGAAGACAAGCATCATGAAATGCCAGTTTAATAGAAAAAAGTGTTCTTCCATAGAGAGAGTGCAATGTCCATCTGCTTCCTTAATACTAAACCTATAAATATATGCACATAGACCTATTTCCCCACCATATATGAATATTTACATATTTACATGCCTGTATTTAGACCTCTAAAAATGCCCTTTGTCTCCTAGGTCTTTCCTCTATGTTTTTTTTTTTTTTTTGCTTTCCTCTTGTCCTACTATCATGCTCAGCCTTCATTGGGTTTTAGTAATTCTTCTCAGTTACATTGTCCTTGAACAAGCCTTTCCAGGCCTCCTACACTCACTTCTCCGGTTTTGGATGACTTGTTGCTTCCTTGTCCCTGGGTTTGTTAGCATCACTTCTTTCCCTGACCTCTCCCTTTCCCATACCCCCACCATCACTCCTGAAACCCATTGTCCTGTTGTTTTCTCATCCAGATTGATTATCCCAACTATATTGTCTAGATAGTCCTGCAGAGATAATATGTACAAAAAGGATACAGCAAAAGAAAACAAAGCAACAAGAAAAAGGAAAGAGAGAGATAGAAAGAAAAGAAAGAAAGAAAGAAAGAAAGAAAGAAAGAAAGAAAGAAAGAAAGAAAGAAGAGCCTATATATATAGGTCAAGGTCTGTTTGTTGACATATAGGAATGTTTTCTGGTTGAGTCCAATGGTGTGCCACAACTTGACCCCAAGGTCTATTTTTGTTGTTCCTTAAGGACTTCCTTGCTCTGCTTCCCTTGCTGTTCTATTGCACACACTTAGGGTTTTGCTTCAGTGTGGTGGGGTCAGATTGGGCACAATTCCCACACTGTGTCTCCAGTGTTGTGCCCTGTGTGCTCTGGGTCAGTGAGAGATGTCATGTCTCAGAGTGGGACCGGCCAGATGGTCCTCTCTGTGAGTTGGCTGCTCTGAGCAGGGATATCCTTCTCAAGGCATGATGGGCTGGTTTGTGCTCCACTCTTTCTTCCTCCCCCTTCATTTGCTCCCATGTGCTCTGAGCAGCCATGTCCCTCTCTCTGAGCTGTAATTTCAATGCTGTTCTTGGAAGTCAATTCTTCGTGGGAGAGGAACAACTGTCCAAGTCATTGGGATTGGGGCCAGTCCCTCAGACCCCTCTGCTGCTTCCCTACTTCAAGCCCGTATCTTGAATTCAAATCTTGGAGCACCAAGTTGAAGTATGGTCCCTCTTTCCCTGTGGAAATAAAAGCAATACCCTTTCCTTGGATGGGTTAGTGCCCTGTTCCCCCACCACCTGTTTCTCTGCCTCCACAGCACCTCCTTTTTAGTTGACTACAACATGTAACCCTGGATTTTGTCTTGCCCCTGACATACTACCCAGACCTCACCCCAGGAATAATTGTGTACAGTAACTTTTGCCCTATGTCCCTTTTGACTCTTTTTTTAAAGCTTACCTCAGCAGATTTGTGTCGTGCATGTCATTTTGTGGTTGGCTAACTTAGCTTTGCATCATTTCCTCCAGTTCTTCCCATGCGGTGAAGTGCTTCATGTGATCACCACTGCTTTTTATGGATGCGGAGTACTCTATTGTATGTATGTACCACAGTTTTTTAATCCATTCATTTTTTGATCGAAATTTGGGTTGCTTCCAACTCCTTGCAATTGTGAACTGTGCTGCAATGAATATTGGAGCACAGATATCTGATCATGGTTTGTTTCTTGCCTGTTCTGCGTATATGCCCAGTAAGGGGATTGCAGGGTAGTATGGCAGCTCAATTTCCATCTGTTTTAGATATTGCCATATTGATTTCCATCGTGGCTGTACATATCTACAGGTCCACCAGCGGTGGATGAGAGTTCCTGTCTCCCCAGAGTCCTTCCAACACTTGCTGTTTTCTGGTTTTTTGAATTTGGTTATCTTTGAGAGTATTAGGAGGTTTCTCATTATTGTTTTACATTTCCTTTCTCTTATGGCTAATGATAGGGAACATTTTCTCAAATGTTTATTGGCCATTCTAATTTCTGCCCTTTCGAAACTTCTGTTCAGGTTCTTTGTTCACTTTCTCAGTGGACAATTAGATTTTTTTCATTTTGGAAGCTAGCAGAGTACTGTAGGTTTTAGTAATAAGGCCTTTGTTTGATATGTCATTACTAAAGATGTTTTCCCAGTCCGTGAGTGCTCTTATTACTCTCTTGGTGAATTCTTTCAATGTACACAGGTGTTTAATCTTTCATATATCTCACTTGTCAATTTGTGCCTCCTCTGTGTTTGTGTCCTTCCCTTTTTCTGATAGCCTATATTTTCCATGTGCCAAAGTTCTCAGGTTAGTCCTTAGTCCCTGTGTTAGTCTGGGTAGATTAGAGAAACAAATTCATAAAAACACATATGTGACTAAAAAGGAGCTTTATATACAAGAGAAAATGAACATTGAGAAAACATCCCAGCCCAGCCCAGATCAAGCCCGCAAGTCTGGAATTAGCCCATATGTCTGACAGCAATCCACAAAGTCCTCTTCAGACTCACAAAGCACATGCAATGATGCCGACTATAGGAAGATCACAGGCCAGTGGATAGAAAACCCTTGGGTCCGTTGGTGGTGCAAGCCTCTCAGTGTTGGCAGGGCCCTCCACACGGCCTCCCCAGCATGCAGGGTCACATCAGGGTGAGTCCATGCTACATCTCCTCAAGGATGTCTCATATGCAGGAAGTCTGCGTTATTAGTCGAGTGTCTCCAAGGGGGTGGCCTGAGTGACACAGTGTCTCTGCCCCCAAGAAGATAGTACATATTCCCAGAATTCTCAGGAGGAGGCTATGCCCACACAGAGGTCTCATTGGCTATCTCCAGATTGACAGACTAGTCTCCACCCCCACACTCTTAATCTTCAAATTGACAACAGATTAGGTGACTGCCACAGTCCCTCATCGATGGCCCTAATAGTTTGGGATTTTACCTGGAGGCCTGTGATCCTCCCTTGAATTTATTCTTGTGCATGGAGTCAGATAAGTGTCTTGTTTCATTTTTCTGCAGGTAGATATCCAGTT
The DNA here is from genome assembly GCA_004026705.1 of Nesogale talazaci. Classification (NCBI taxonomy): domain Eukaryota; kingdom Metazoa; phylum Chordata; class Mammalia; order Afrosoricida; family Tenrecidae; genus Nesogale; species Nesogale talazaci. Next base: position 40,143 of record PVJH01013524.1, on the reverse strand, counting down.
TTTTCTAGAACCACTTATTGAAGAGAGCATCTGCTTCCCATTTGATATTTGGGGGGCCCTTCTCAAAGATCTGTTGTCTGGATGATGATGATTTTATTTCTGGGTTTTCAGTTCTTTTACATTGGTCTGAGTATCTGCCATCATACCACTAGGATGCATTTTTGACCACTGTGGGGTATAATACATGCTAAGGTCAGGTAAAGCAAGCCCTCTCACTGTGTCGTTCTTCTTGAGAAGTTCTCTGCTAATTCAGGATTTCTTACCTCTCCATATGAAGTCGGTAATCAGATTTTCCATTTCTTTGAAGAAAGATGAGGGTATCAGGGTATACTTAGATAGTACCTTGGGCAGAACTGACATCTTTACTATACTGAGGGTTTTGGTCCATGAGTATGGGCTGCTCTTGCATTTGCTGAGGTCACTCTTGATTTTTTGTAATAGTGTTCTATAGTTTTTCTCATGAATTTTTTGTTCTTTCAGTCAGGTATATCCCTACCTATTTCAATTTGTTCTTGGCTATTGTGAAGGGTACCACCTTTTTAATCACATCTATTTCGATGTGAATTGTGGTCCCATAGACTTCCCTTTGTTGATCTTGTATTCTACCACCCTGCCATATTCCTCTCATGTTTCTAATGCTCCCATTGTGGAGCTTTAGGGATTTTCCATATATAAAATCATACCATCTGTGAATAATGATAGTTTCACCTCTTCCTTCACTAGGGAATATCTTTGTTGCCTTTCCTTTGCCTTATGCTGTTAGCTAAAACCTCCAGTGTGATGTTAAATAACAGTGGGGACAAGGGGTATCCTTGTCTGTTCCCCTTTTTCAGTAGGATTGGTTTTGTGTCTTCTCCATTGGCTACCATGATGGTTGTTGGTTTTTCATATATAACTTGTATTATCTTGAGGAATTTTCCTTCCATTTCTAGCTTCTAGAATGTCTTAACCAGGAATCAGTGTTGGATGTTGTCGAATGCTTTTTTCACATCTATTAATATTACCATGTGGTTTTTATAGATTTTCATGTCAATGTGGTGAAAGATACTAATGGCATTTAGTATGTTGAACCATCCCTTTATCTTTGGTATGAATCCCACTTGGCCATGGTGAATTATTAGTTTTATATACTTTGCATTCCGTTGGCCAGTATTTCGTTTGGAATTTTTGCACAGATGTTCATTGGGGATATTGATCTGTAGTTCTCAATTCTTCTGGGATCCTTGCTTGGTTTCTTTATCAGAATTGCAGTAATTACATAACTGGAGTTTTGGAGTCTGCTGTCTTTTTCTATATTCTGGAAGAGTTTCTGTAGGATTGGTGTCAGTTCTTTCCCGAAGAATTCTTTTTAGAATTCTTTGGTAGAATTTCTTTTGAAGCCATCTATTCCAGGGTATTTTTGTTGTTGTTGGTAATCCCTTGATAACCTTGTCTATTTCTTTTAATGGGTCTGTTGAGATTCTTGACATCCATAAAGGGGTAGTCTAGGGAGGGATTGTTTCCAAGAATTTGTCTATGTCTTCCAAGTTGTTGAATTCATTGGACTATAGTTCTTTGTAGCACTGTGTAATTATACTATTGATTTCATTAGGATCAGTTGTAATGTCTCCTCTTTCATCCCTCCTCCTTCCTATTGAAATTTTGTTTCTTCCTTTCTTTGGTTAGGTTTGCCAGTGTTCCGTTGCTTCTGCTTATGCTTTCAAAGAGGCAACTTTTGACAGCATTAATTTTTCCCATAGTTTTCTTATTTTCCCTCTCTTGAATCTCAGCCCTGATTTTTATTATTTCTTCTTTTGTTATTAGTAGGATTGTTCTGTTGACTCTGCTCTAGTTGTTGTAAATTTTATGTCAACATACTAGTCATAAGTCTCTTCCTTTTTCATGTGTGCATGTATTGTTATGAAACTTCTTCTGATAACTACTTTTGCTGTGTCCCGTAAGTTTGGGTACATTATGTCCTCATTCTTGTTAGTTTATAGAAATTTCCTAATTTAATCTCTGATCTGGACCAGTACACACTACTTTTGCAATAGAGAATTATTCATCCTCCAATTGTTTGCTCTTATTTTCTTCATGTTCCTTTTGTTGATTTCCAGCCTTATGGTACAGTGGTCAGAGAACGAGGTCTGTATGATATCAACGCACTTAAATGTATGCAGATTTGCCTTATTTTCCAGCATGTGGTCTATTTTGAATATGTGCCATTGGGGCTCGAAAATAATGTAAATATTTTTGTACTTGCAAGTAGAACTGTAAATATCATCAGGTCAAGTTGTCTAATTGTAGTGTTTAGATCTCTAGTCTCCTTGTTGAGTTTATTTTCCTGTGCTCTATCTTTCTCAAGGAGTCATGTATTGAAGTCTCCTAATTTAATTGTTGAGATTGTGATTTGTTATTTCTTTTTTTGGAACATTTGGTTGATGTATTCAGTGGGTCTCTCATTAGGGGAGTACTTCTTTGAATTGCCTGCAGCTAATTTCACTATGGGATTGTCTTGCCATTTTATCCTCTTGTGACTTCACTCTTTCTCTCATCAACCAGTGTTTTGTTTTTTGAAGGGAAAGTTGGATGGTTCTCTCAGGGGACACTGGTTGGGTTGTCTTGGACCCACAAATATAGTGTTGTTCTGAGTGATCTCACAAGAATCCATGATAGTGTGGCCCACAGTAGCTTGGGGCTCCACAGAGAGCTTGTGGGGATTCCTGTTGCCATGAGAGTGCCATAAAAGGCTGGTGAGTTGCCTCCTTTGGTGAAGAGCCCCACAAATGTTGGGCATAATTTTCCTGGACAGGTAGATTGCTGTAGAGGTTGGGGAGAGCTTCCAGCAGTAGCATGGAGCATTGGCGAGTGTTGGCTGAGCTGCTTTAAGCCCTGTGGAGCACTACAGTAGATGGGAGGGAGTTCTCTAGTCACGTGGCATCACAGAAAACATGTAGGAGCTCCCCTGGCCATGCAGGCAGAATGTCCTCAGTTATATGTTAAATACTGCAGAGGGTGGGTGGGCAGAATTTCCTTGGGAAGAAGGTTGGTGGAATTTGTGCCACCTTCCCAAAGAAGTTGGGTGGCATATCCCCTGGCAGAGAGTGGGCAGGCTTTTCCCAGCCTCAGGTTATGCTGCAGAGGATGGGGCTCTCCCAGCTAGGTGGAAGGCAAGAGAAAATGCCCTAAACTAAGGGGAGTGGTCTGGAGGTAAACAGTGGTGTGTCAGAGAAAAGGGGAGAGAAAAAGTGAAAACAAAACCAAAACAAAACCCAAGCTCGCAGACATTGTGGAGGACAGAGAGAAAAGAGAGAAACAAAAGTAAGAGTATGGCTGAGCCCCTGCTGGAGGGATTTAGCCCTGTCCTGAGGGGGCTGAGAATGTGGTAGGAGAGAGAGGAGAGAGAGAAACAAAAGTTCCCACACAGCTGACCCTGATCCTTGACCATGGGGCTGCAGCAGTTTAGCCCTTGCCCCCAGCTGGTGGCAAGCTGCAGCTGTGTTTAGATACAATCCCTGGTACAGCTCCAAATGATCCTGGCTCAGGTCTAGACAGTGGCTGGACTAAGGGCAAACCCTAGCCAGCCTCCACTGTGGTAAGCCCAAAGCCCCGAAATCCTCAGAACTAAGTGGAGCTGTGCTTACTTATCTTTCTGATCTTGCGACCTGGCAGTGTGGGCTTTCCCTTTTAGTACCTCTCCTGTGCTGATGTCTATGGAGTTCCTCTGGTGTCATCTTCCTGGAAGTCCCAAGTCAGATTTATTTACTGTGCTCATGCAAGATACATTCTAGAAGAAATAAACATATACAAACAACTGATTAGTATATATAATAATGAGGACTATACAGTGAGTAAATATAATAATGAGGAATATACAAGTTAAAGAAGGATTCAAAGAATGTTTGTGGAGTTCTAGAAATACAATTTCAGAAACTGAGTTGTCTGAATTGAGTCTTTATGAGTAGGTTAATGGTTTGAAGTTAAGAAGCAGCCATCTAAGAGGGAAGCAACTAAGCCCACATGGAAGAAGCACAACAGCCTGTGTGATCACGAGGAGTCAATGGGATCAGGTATCAGAAGATTCCAAACAAACAATTATATTGATTCAAACCAGATGAGTTGGAGTGGAGACACAAAGTCCATTTGTAGACAATTAGGCATCACCTCACAGACAGAACGATTTAGCCTGGGTGCAATGCAGCACCAACAAAGCACACAACATTCCTTTAGTTCTTAAATGACACCCCCCCCCCAATAACGACCCCAGTTCTATCTTACAAATCTGTAAGATTTACTATACTAGAGCATGTACAGTGGTACTGATTAGAACTCTAGTCACACAGACTCCAGAAGAGAAAACCCTCACAAACAGTAATGGGAGCATGGGGTGGGAGGTAGTGGAAGAAAGGGAAAATCAATCACATTAACAAATATAAAATGTACCCCCATCCCTCGAGGGGAAAGAATAACAGGAATGTGGATAATGGGAAATAGTGGATGGTGTAAAATACAAAAATAATCATATTATTCAATTAATCAATGACTCAAGAGCATGGGAAGGTGGGGGGAAAAGAGAAATTGATACCAAGGGTTTAGGTAGAAAGAAAATGTTTTGAAAATGATGGTGGCCACATATGGACAAGTGTCCTTGATACAATTTATTTAGGGATTGTTCTAAGATCTGTAAGAACCTACAATAAAATGATTGATAAAATAAATAAATAGAATCAAGAATGAGTAGGGCTTTGACAGGTAAATAATATGAGGATGATATTCTAAGGGGGAAAGTAGATAAAAATAGCCAAAGGTCATGTGAGAAAAAGCTACCTATGAGGTGTGTGGTTCTGTGAATCCTTTAACATAGCTGGAGGGAGGAAAAAACAAACTCAAAATCCACCACCCTCAAGTCAATGATCGTGACTCATAGTGACCCCTGTGGGTCTCTGAGACAGTTACTATTTACAGGAGTCGGAAGCTCAGGCTTTCTGCCGGCTGTCTTGAACTGCCAATCCTGTGACTCAAAGGCCAACCCTTAACCATGCACTACTACGGTAAAAGAAAGAAAGGAAAGAAAAACAAAATAAGATTATCAAGGCGTTTCTTGGAGGACCTCGTAAGTGAAACAATGGAAGATAAGAAGTCACCAAAGGTGTTTATTGAAAATAAAGGTAGTCAAAAGGTAGTCAAAAGGTGTTTATTGAAATATATTGGAAAAGATGGGTGGAGATCTGAGTTGAGGCAGCCACACTAGAATGAACTGCAAAAGAGGAAAGGTACAAAGGGAAGCAATGCGACAGAACATAAAAGGATTGATTAGCTGAAGTAGTCTGAGGATCACGGCCAGTGATGCGGTTTAGGTGGTGGATGGATGGGCAAGCATCATGAAAAGAGGAGGAGCTGAGTGGAGCGCAGTCTGAGAGCATGTGATCTGCAGAGCACTGCTGCAGAATGGCCCGAAGGAGCTGGTGCACAAGAAAGACTCAGTCATGTGGCTCCTCAAACCAGGTACCTGATCTCCGTTCAAAATGGAAATTAGTCCATGGGTAGCATTCAGGTGATGATTTGTATAGCCAGGAATGATAACAGTGTTTTCAATTTTTAGTGCTACTTTCTTCCTGAGAGAGGGGAGGTGATTTCCTCTCAATGTAAATTATATATGTGTAAATTATATATAATATATGCATGTGCACATATTTAAATTATTAATTTAAAATTCTATAATTTCTCTGAATTTATATATGGTCTATTATATACTTACATATAAATATATGAGTATATTTACATATAAATATTTAAATATTAAATAGTTGTGTTTAAAATAAAATACTATACTTTATATTTAAAGATATATTTATAATATAGTGTGTATATTTAGGTATACTCATATATAAATAAATGTGTTTAAGCAGAAATTATAGTATTTTCCCTTTAACACAATATTCTGATAACAAAACTACAAAGAAATGTATGGAACAATGACTTACATATACAGAGGAACATCTTTACTTTTGTCACTTCACAAAAATTGAACCAAGGGGGATGTGTGATTAAGAGTAAGTTTCTTTGCCCAGAAATAAAGGAAAAAAAGAGTTACCAAACAAGTACACATCCAGAGGTTGTCTTGGTATATAAATACCTGTTTTAAAAAAATGTTTAATTGGCTATCAGGTCCTTAGGAAGCAATGCTACATAAGGGCCTTGAAGAACAAAAACACACTCAAGTTTATGTTCATAACGCCTTTGAATTTCAAATAAATAAGTACTGTACTATAATAGGAAGGTGAAAACAGAGCGGAAATAAACTCAATGGGTAAATCTCACATGTATCTGAACAAGCAAGGAATTTTAAGAAGACTTGTTAGCAGACATTCTAATTCTGTGTAGGAGAAAGGCTGGCTCAACTGAGCAGTCACTTTTGGCTTCTGGAGATATCAGTCCTCATCCTGGGAATAAGTTCAGGTAGGGAGACGGCTGTCACCTCCTATGTGTATTATATGTATTTCTTGATTGCGGCAGCTTAGAATGTCAGAGAGACCATGCATGCAATGATATCTGCTAAGGTAATTAAGATATATAGACAGCTCCAGAGGATATTGCCTGGAAATGCACAACCCACTAGAAGGGATGGAGATCCAAGCAAGTAGTGAAGTAAAGAAAGGTTAGCTTGGAAATGTTCTGTTAATAAGAAAGGGGCTTATTCATGAAAACAGCCCAGAGTTACTATCTGAAGTCCATTTGCTAAAAAAAAAAAAAAAAAAAAAAAGCAAATAAAAAACCTCTCATAGTATAACATCAACATCAAAAAAGGACTATGGGTGGCACAGTGGTTAAAGCACCTGGCTACTAATTGTAAGGTCAATGAATTCAACCATTGATTTCTAGCTTCTGGAGCTATCAGTCTCCATCCTGGAAATAATAAGTTTAGGTGGTGAGACAGCTGTCATCGCCTATGTACATTATACCTATTTTCTGATTGAGGAAATTTAGCATGTCAGAGAGACAATTTATGCGATGATATCTGGTACTTTAAGAAATAGAGACAGCTCTGTTAGGTTAGAACTCTACGGCTCTCAGCAGAGGAAAGAGGTGGCAGTGTGCTTCCAGGAAGATTTGCAGGCTTGGAAGCCTGTGGTGTTGTTCCGCTCTGTCCCATAGGCTCGCTCTGAGTCAGAATTTGAGTCTGAATCCCCCAGAGCGGGAAGGGGAAGCTTGAGGAAAAGTCAGGGAAAGTCATGCAACAGGACGCTCGTCTGTGATAGATTCCTGGATCTGCTTCTACACTGGGCAGATAGGTTGTATAGCTGGACTGAAGTACTTAATTTCTTCATTCTTAAAATGGGGTAAATTCTATGGTTACTCGCAGCTCTGAAATTTGAAACACAAGAACTAAAAATGAACCCTCAGGGCCAGAGCAAGGATCAGTGATTATTGACTATTAGGCGGTGAACTGACATCGAAGGCCCAGATTTAAAAGAAAAGGAAAGAAAAGTTTAGAAACGAAAATGTCCTGCTTTCTTGAGTCATAAATCTGAAAAATAAAAATAAGAAATGAAATGAGGAACAGTTTTTTTCCTTTGGGGAGGAAAGACTCCTGATACTGAGAACTGGATAATTTACTTACCCACGTCTAGCTACAACTATGGAAAAAATACTCCTTAGGAAAAAAAGAAAAAGAAACACAAAAGGAACATTGGTGGTACAATGGCTAACCACAAGGTCAGAAGATCAAATTCAGTCAGAGAAAATTGAGGGGTTCTACGACCCTAAAGATGTACAGTCTGTGAAACCTCAGGGAGCGGTTCTAGCATGCCCTTTTGGATTATTATTATGTGAGAGAATCCATTGAAGGACAATGGATACAAGGAACAACAAAAGAACAAAAAGCATTCACCTCAAAGGTCATCTCCTATAGCAACAAGGTTCTCTGGAAGCCAAAACTTACAAACAAAACAAACAAACAAACAAAAAAGCACACTGAAACCTGTCAAACTGGAACATGTCTTTGCTAATCAGTTACTCTGTGGTTCTGTGCAAAACATCTTTGAAGATAGGCATCGAATATCTCATGTCCACAGAATGTTCACAGAAGCAAGTGAGCAAACAAACTTACCTGCAAAGACTCGGCTTCAAAGTGCTGGGAAGCCTGAAACCTGTTGCAATTTCTAGCTTGAAGTTCAATTCTCAGTCACCTTGGTCTGAAAAGGGCCAGCAGGCACCTGGAGGAGGTTGGACTAGACTAGAAAGTAAAGAAGAGAGGTCAAATAAGGAGGAGATGAAGGCTCCCCACCCCCATACAATCACACAGCCCCGAAATGAATCATAACTGCATGGAAAGAGTAACGACAGCAGTAAGCCAGGAGTCCTTTCCCCCTTGTAAACTTACCCTGTCGGGGAGCAACGTGGAAAGGCTGGAGAGGGTACCCGTTCTGAACTCTAACATCATCACCATAGGAAAGGAGTTGGAACAGCTGCATATATTATGGAACTTGGTAATTTTTGATATTTCAAGTTAACACCAGGCTTTTTTTTTAATGGTGATGTTTTACCTGAGTGAAAACAAACTATGCAGACACACAAGCATAGGAGTTAAACTAAAGAATCTTATAAAAATTCCTACTTGTTGCTACACATGTGATTTTGACTGAGGTTCCTTTCAGCCCTCATTGAATCTGGCTGTATGCTCCAGGTGACCTGAATGTTAGATTTTGTCTTTTCAAGGTGTATAACATCCTTCAAAGATTACATCTGAATGAATTACTTTGAAACCCCATGAAGGAAAATGGACTTGCCTCTAAAGATACCCATTACAGATGAAAGAAACAGACCCACTTCTTTGGACTTGGACAATTCTATCATGAGAAGTTGTGTAATTGAGAGGTCAGTGGAATTTGGATCCAATGCCCTGTTTTTGAGGTAGCTCAATAAATGACAGTTTAAGACTACCACATCTTTGCTATCATCATATGTCATTTGCTTTTGTGCCATGCCTTAGTCCTTCAGACATCATTTTGCCTTCATGAATAAAATCTGTGACTTGTGTTTAACCCTCATTGCTTTCTTAAACAGTGTTAAGTTTTTAACCTGTGAAAGTGAACATCCAATTTATTTGAGTCTAAAAAGTTTTCCTATATTTGTATTTTTCCTTTTCTTATAGTACTTCTGATTCTGTATCAGTAGCAAGATTAATGATACTACTAATAGAATTTTCATATGTCATATTTTCATATGTCATATGAAGGTACCTTAAATTATTTCTCAATAAACTGATAATGTTGCCTCTAACATGCACCAAGGATAGATGAGAGAGTTTTAGCTTGTACTTAATTGTGAACCTTAATCTCATGACAATCAGTAGCCCTGCTCAATACTTGTCCTCATGAAATGATCATTGAAGATAAATATAGCAAAGTGTGGGGAAGCAATCAGATGGTGATTGACTGTTAAAAAGAACATCATCTGGAGCCTTAAAGGGTCGTCTTAAAATAATAAATCATCAAAGTGCGCTATCAGATAAATCCACACAGAAAAAACAAACCCATGTGACCCAATAAATAACAAAATTTAAGATCAAGGAGGGAATTGTGTTAGAGCTTAAAATCTGAACACCTAGTTTACAGAAAGGTATGGATGACAGCCAAAGCCTAAGAATCATTGGCAGAGCACCCACACGAATTAACCCGTCACTGAATTCCCTTAGACTATCAACTAGGGATCTGAACAATTTTGTCCTCAAATGAATGCCCTGCAAAGTAGATTCTCACAGATGTAGTTAGAGTGAAATTTAACATATTACCGTTTGTTTTTCCCTTTGTCCAATTATTAGTTTCTTCTAGTTTCTTTTACCTTCTGCTTTCACTTTGGTTGAGGTTTTTCTGTGTTTTAGCTTGTTGTCATTGTGGTTTACCTGATATGATTTTCTTTATATGAAGTACAAGGTAGGTGAATAGAGAAAGTAACTAGATTATTAGTTTCTTAAGGTTAAGTAAGGCAGGGGAGTTTGTAGGGTGTGGGTGGCTGATAATACTGGGTACAAGAATGAAGAAAATGAGGCTGAGCCCCGGTGGCGTAGTGGTTGTGCGTGGGACTGCGGCCCACTGGGATGGAGGTTCAATTCCAGCAGTGGGGCTGGGCCTCCTACTGCCACCACTGGAGAGCAGTGATGCGCCCCCCCCCCCAAAAAAAAAAAAGAATGAAGAAAATGGTCTAAAATTGATTGTGTTGATGATTGCATGACATTTCAATAAAATAATTGAATTGCATAGTATGTGAATTGTATGTGAGTAAAACTGTTTTATGCTTGTTGGTAACTGCTATTAGGAAGCAACCCAGGCTACTAACCAAAATGCTGGCACTTGAGTTCATCTCAACTTTAAATTCTAAAGGCACCATGGAAGAAAGGCCTGGTGATCTCCTTCTGACAACTCAGCCACTACAACACTGCAGAGCACATCTCCACTCTGGCACACATGGAGTTGTTGTGTCCTGAGGTGGCCATGAGTTGGTATCACTATAAGTTGGGTAAACATGACAGAAACTGTTTGGGGGGCTTGTTTTGTTGTGTGTTTTGCCTGCTGCTCCTCAAAAAGAGGGGTTGGTGATTAAAGCGGTATGCTGCCAACTGAAAAGTCGGCAGCTCAAAGTTCAAAGGAGAAAGTTGTGGCAGTCAACTTCCGCAAATATTCACAACCATGGGAACATGATCCTGCAGGTCACAACGAGTCAGAATCCTCAAGAAGACAAAGCACGTGGCTTGGGATTGGTTGATCCCATGTTCTGCTCTAGGCCAAAGAGTTTGCTGCCATTTCAGTTGATGGGAAGGCCTGAGATCTTTACACATTGGACTCAAGGTTCCAAGAACGTGTGTTCCCTTTTCCTCACAAGCAAGTGGGCACCAGTCAGATGAGGTACAAAAAAAATGCCGAGGCCAGTTATTGAAATGGAAAAAGGAATCACTAGACAGCAACCTTGGAGACAGTGCCTCAAGGAGTGAGGAAAATTTGGAAGTGATTGTGCTGTTGTGTTGGCCTTTGACGCATGGCAACCCCAAAACTCGTAGTGACACAACAGGATCAGACCCTGGTGATTTACAGGGTTTCCATGGGCTTTTTCTACTCTCCTAGAAGTATATCACTAGGTCATTCTTCCTTTCCTACTTTAGTCTGGAGTTCTGCTGACCCCTGATCAACTCTACAGCAACATGCATGCCTCCACTGTCAGGGAATTTGTGGTTGTACTTGAGTTCTATGGGTCAGAAATAAAGTCTGGGGCTCTTGTTTGGAAAAGCAAGAATTCTACCACTCAGCCATCAAACTGAAACCAAATCGTCGCCATTTCCATGATTGCGAGTCATCTGGCATCAAGGGCAGAGTAGAGCTTCCGTGCAGGCTCACAAGGCTGCCGTCTCTGGAGAACCACACTGCCGCTACTTTGGTTAGTGGAATACATGCCTGGTTTGAACTCCCAATCTTTGGGAATTGGGATGTGGCTATTTAGGTGTTTTCCCCCACCTCCTGGCCCTGAAATTTTAAGCGTAAATCTCAAAATAGACCAGAGTATCTTCCTCTGACTTATTCTTACTGACCTGTACCCCAAAAGAACCAATTTGTCCATGTCATTTTGTCAAGGGAAAGATTATTTATGGCAGTCTATGGCTTGAATGGATTGTGTTTGTGATTCACCATTTAAAACCTGTGTTTGATTAAACATCTGAAGAGAAATCACCAGATAAATCCTTTCACTTTTGCATGTTGGATTTCCTAAGTCCTTAATTTAACCAGAAGCATGCACCAATCATGATAACACACGAAGGCAAAGATATTCTCCAAATCCATGTGTATGAGAGAGCTTAGAAAAGTTTATGAACAAAACTTCATTATCTTTTAATTCGGTTTTTGTTTTTCAACATGTTTGAATTTTAAAAAGTATATTTTCTGACCTTTATTTCTCTTCCACCTCCCCATCCTCGCCCTCCTCCTTCTTGTCCTCCTCCTCATCTTCATCCTCCTCCTCTTTGGTGCCCGTCCTCAATAATAGTGAATCTTGCTTCCAGTGCTGCAACCCGTAATGTGCTGATGTTTCCTTTTGGTGCCAGACCTTGAAGAAAAATAAAGATCAGATTCTTAAGGATATTGATAACAAAAGGCAACGATGATGAAAATCCAACAAACGAACAAATACTCGCCTTCCATTAGAACTGATGTATGATGGTGTCCTCAGAAAGGACTTGGCCACACCTGGGAGAGCACCCACTGCCACTGCTGGCCAGATGACTAAGTGAAGTTGCCCCATAGCATAATATTCCCAAGATTGTCCATACTCAACAAAGCCACAAATTTTCCTCATGGGGCAGCTGGGGGGGCTTGATTTAGTAAGCTTTTGGTTCACAGTCAAGTGCTTAACTATAGTCTGCCAGGGCTCCTTACCTAGAGGAGTGAAACTCCCAAACTTCTTGGCATCGAGTTCATTCTAACTCCTTGTGACCCTCCAGGACAGGGTAGAAAGACCCCCTTGGGTTTCTGAGACATCATCATGGGAGAGGAAGGCCTCACCTTTCTCCCTCAGAGTGACTGGTAGATCAGAACTACTGACCTTGCGGTGAGCCGCTCAATAGGTAACCCACCGTACCACCAGCGCTCCAAACCTAGTCGTCATGAAGTATGGTCATCAGAACATTGATATGTCACGAATAAGGTTTCTCTTGGTGTCTCAAGATGTTGGGGAAAGGGCAGTCAGCCGGGAAGTAGGAATCTAGGTTCTAGTTCACATTCTGTCAATATGGACAGTTGGCAAGTCTCTTTGCTGGGTTTTCATTTTATTGCCTGTACAATGAGGGCAAGCGAGACTTGTAATTTTTCTTCCCATGCCAATGATGGTTCTGATAGTATTACGATGATTAGAAAACTAATTTAGAAGGGAAGAATATGCCAGCCTGATCAGGAATTTCATGACATCCAGAAGGCACAGGCAGTCTTTCTGCCAGGGTAAGCTTTGGAACACAGAAAGGCAATAATGTTACTGCATAACAGCATATATAGCTGGTTTACTAATGTTCAGACTCTGAAAATCATGGTTCCCTGTTTATGTCATACTCTTGCTTCCTATATGCCTAGATAGGAAGAACATTTAACAGCATCTGGGCTGGTGGTTGCATAGGATCACACACACACACACACACACACACACACACACACACACTGATCTGGCCCACCTAGCACTTTGTATGCCAGGGGTAGGTAGGTGGCACCTGATAGTGGCCTTGCAGGGACAATTGCCTTCTGTTGCCAAACCTCCCAACTCTCTCCAAAGTCATAAATCTAGACTTTAGTGTGAACTAATCTGTCTTTTAAATACTAGTGACTATTTCTATTATTTCAAAACAATAAACTTCCCAAGTGGCCAGGGAATGTCAGCTTCTGGCTTCTGGTTTGTTACCTACATATTAAGTCTCTCTACTGGGTATAAAAGCCAAACCAAAACAATACAGAAAAACCTGATATTTCAGCCTTTGGGAGAAAGTGTCCCAAGGAAGCATGTCGTCTGAAATATTGGGAAATTATATAAGATGAATTTAGATAGAGGGGTTTTTTGTGGGGAGGGGGAAGGCAGCAGAGGGCTGTTTAATTGTTCAAGTATAAGAAACAGAGATAATGAGTAGAAGGAAATGAAATGTTTATGTTTATTTCCCCATCTTGAACTGCACCAGCATTCAGTTTTTATTTGAGGTATATTTAATTTTCAGTTTTCTTCCAAACACAGTCCAGGAGTCCTAGATCAGCTCAGTGAGGTTAGAGCAAATTCTATTCAAAACCAGCTTTAACGTACAACCCTGCCTCAGCTTCTCAAACGTTCTGACATGTTCAGGAGGAGTGACGCTGGCTAAGCATTCCGACTTTACTGGGCACAGGAACCTGGAAGCCTTAGCTTCACGAACCTCAGAGCCCTGGGACTCCCATTTGTTACCGCACTATCAGTTGGAAACTCAGTTTACATGAGTCTTTCTCCAGGGTGGGAGTTGGGGTGTGTGGGGGAGGGGGGCACAATTGTATCTCTGACATATCTGTAGAAAGGGAAAGTGTGGACCTGTCTTCATAAGAGACTTCGCTCTTCCTCTGTATCATACATTTCAAACAATGCCCTGGCCGGGGGCTTCCAATGCATGTGAATGAAAGCCCCATCTGCTCTTTTCCTGGCTTCAGACTTGTGACTCGGATGCCAGATACTGGCACCTTGAAGTACTTGGCATTTTCTTTCTGGAGTGGCTAAGTACAGACGCAATGACTCAGTTTTCTATCATCCAATTTCATCTGGAAGATTCTGGAATCCAAAGAGGCCAATTGTTTACAAGTCAAATTTTCGGGGAAGGTAGCAGTGCATTATGTTTCTAAACCGCTTAAGACCTCTAAGTGGTAGGATGATAACGAAAAATGTAGAGGTTCAAGTACATCCAGAAGTGCTTTGGGAGGAAGTCTGAGGCATTCATTTAATTAAAAAAACAAACCTGCCTTTGAAAACCCTAGGGTGCATTGCTGTCCTCTGATACACAGGGAGTCACACACTCAACAACAGCCTTGCTTTGGTTTGCTTTCAGCTATTTATAAATTGCTTTCACAACTCCTTTTGTGACCCCTGTGAAGTCAACAGAGTTAGCCCTATTATACTGGAGGGAAGTAGTGTCTGGGATCTGCACAGCCACCTGGGACGCACACAGACTCCGAAGCCAGAGTGTTCAGGATTTTCTCTTACCAATTGTACAAACTCACACATGCCCTTTCATTGCCATGTGCTTCCATTTTATAATCTGAAAAATGAGAATCACGATAGTATTATCCTTTCTAGTTTGCTGTGTGTATTGAATGAGTGAATAAAAATAAGATAGGGTGTAAACAGGCTGCTGTGGTTGCTGCTCAGTGGGTTCCCATGCCTAGAAACCCAAAGGACAACAAAGCAAAATACTGCCTGTTTCTGTGCTACACCCTCAATTGATTTTTATTTTTGAGACCACTTTTGCAGTCATGAGGTCCATCCATCATGGTGATGGTCTTTCTGTTTTTAGGTGATTCTCTACTTTATCAATCATGATGTCTTTTCCAGGGACTTTTGAGACTACAGCCACAGTATGTGAAATACACTTTGCCATTCCCATTTCTGAGGCACATACCTGGAGTGCAAAATTTCAAACTCACAGGTAGAAAGGGTCCTGCTCAATCTTTCTCCTGCACAGCAGCCGTTGCTTTTGAACTGTTGCTTTTGCAGTTAGCCCCCCAACACATGACCATTGTCCACTGGGGAGCCTTCTCCTAGTCCATGATACATTCCGTATTCTTTGCCAATATTGTAATTCATATATAATATTAATTTTTATGATCTTTCTTTTATATACCTATGGGACCATTGAAAACAGCCTGGCTTGAGTCAGGTCCATCTCAGTCCTCTAAGCAACATCTTTGGTTTTTAAGATTTTAAAGGGAATTTTTACAGCAAATGTGTTCAATGTAATACATCATTGTATTTCTTCACTGCTGGATCTGAGTGTTAACTGAAGCCCCAAGCAAAATGAAATCTTTGACAATTTTAATCTTGTCTCCATTTGCCATGATATCGCTTCCTGGGCTTTCTGTGATAACTTTTGTTTTCCCTATCTTGATGTGTACCCATACAGAAGACCAGAGTTTTAGAAATTCATCAGCAAGGTTTTCAAGTTCTCTTTACCTTCTGCAACCTACTTTGGTTGCTATCAAAATGCCTCCGACTTACAGCAATGTGTATCAGAGTTCTTGATGAACACTGCATAAGCTAAGACACATATGACTGGCCCGTACATTGGAATCAAGGGCCACACAAGAGAGAGATTGGGAATTTGGAAACTAGCTCTCTTGCCTCCTACGGACTGTCTTTTCACATTACCATAAGGTCCTTGGGTGTCAGCCATCTGAGAAAATGAGCAACAAAGGAGGAAAGATGGACAGCCAAAGGAGATGATCCCAACGTATGTTGAATACAACTGAGAAAGTCTTCATGAAGACCTGAGGTATGAAAAGTTGATAACCATCTGGAGCCAAGAGGTATGGGAGGAAGAATAGCATCAGTATGGAAACTCAGTTCCCAACAACTCTGCTCAGTGGTTAACCTATCGTCTTTTACTTGTGTGTGTGTGTGTGTGTGTGTGAATACATCAGTAAAGAAGCCCCTCGCCCCCAAGAAGAGGACTTTTTGGATTCAGCTAAAGGTACCATGCTGGGCTTTAAGTCAGAATAATGGATCACTCCTGCCCTGCAGAGTTTCAAATATACAGCGATTTACTGGTGTCCAGAAATTGATCACTTCATTATCAAATGAGCCAGCCAGGAAAGCAATCTCTTCAGCAAGAAGGTTAACAGGCAAGAAAATGAATCAGCTACAAATACGTTTTTTGCCGCTCTGCCTAAAAATTGCTGCAATTTTTTATAAGGTTCAGATGACTAGATATTTTACTGCCCCAAATGTCAAGCCACTGAGCTATTGTTATAATAACTGGCTAGACCACGAGGGCAGTTCATGACTGTTTTCCTGATGTTACACAGTCAGCGTTATGGATTCAGAGTAAAGCTGAGCTATGGTTGAACTGCTTTCTAGCACACACCATTATTGGCTCTGCAGGAAGCATTAGCTGTGTAGGCTGTGAATAGATATTAAGAATAAGACCAGAACACACATATTACCGAACCTTTACATGTGCTCATGGGTCCCTAATAAAACACTCAGAAGGCCCTTGAGGGGCTCTGTCTCAGCTTAACCTAGGAATTCAGTCTGCCTATTAATTTAATAGAGCATCATGCCAGGTCAGGGCTTCTCTGATTATTGCCGCATGCAATAGGATGTGATGATTTTTAGAAGTGGCTTATTTAAAAGCTTCACACTTCCTTGGAAGAAGAGTTCATATGATATGAATGAATAATTACTACACTCATCATACATATTCATCACATAAAACTATTTTTAAGCATATAGAGAATAAAACATTCTAGGCTTCAGTTCTCAAGTGAGATGACACTTAGCTAATGCACATATGCCTCATTTGAAATACACCAGCATTTCTTCTGTTGAGTTTAATAAAATATACCTAACTAAGTGTTCAGGCCACACCCAGTCTGGCTGAATCAGGTACCAAGAACCTAACTGGATTATCTTTTCAGAGACTCTCGGCTCAGATTACGTCTCATTCCACAATATCCACACAGAGACCTCGGGTCTAACAAGGGAGAAAAGAGGGGCCCTGGTGTGAAAAGAACCCAGGTGAAGCTGGAAACAGTGTGACTTGACAATTAAGTTAGGCAAGTATCACTAATTACAGTACATATAACCCAGGTGTGGTCTTGGTTAATCTGCCCTCACAGAGGACTTAGGAAAGTCTTTGGCCCTGGTGGCTTGGGTCGCAGTGTCAATCCCCTTCTTGCATCATCCTCCCTTGAGGTTCCTCAGTGCACTGCCAATAGAGGCTTTGAAATTCCCTCTGCAGTCTACCTGGACTTATCTTTACTCATGGAAGGTATTTTTAGGCAGATACAGAATACAACTGGTTACAGCAGATGCTACTATTGGCCTATCAACCTTGAACTTTATTTCTGTCACCAGTAGCACTCCAATGCTCTGCTCCGCTCTGTTGCTTTTCTTTGAATTGACTCTCAAATTAAGAGTTCTTCATATGAACACCCTCCCTCCTTAAAATTAGGTCTCAGAGTTGGTTCACAGTTCTTCTCAGATAGATTTTGAAGTTTTTCTTGGCCATGTAGAATGTGAACAAGGGCAGGGCAGGGAAGATGGGCTACTAGCTCTGCTTCGGCTGTATTAGCCATAAGGTTCTTGGCAATGTCTCATCCAAAGTAACATGTCCTTGGCAAACAAACCAACAAATGGAACATTTGAATAGCTGATGGATCAAAGGCACTCGATTTGTGAATGAAGTTGTCACATGGTTGTGATTATATTCTCTGCTGCTGAGTTACAAAGTCATTCCAAACTTTATAGTTTACAAAGACAACCATTTTATTTGCTCTTCAGACATCATGGGTCAGAAAGTCAGGCAGAACTCTGCTGGGTGGTTCCTTTTCTCCCTGTGGAGTAGAAAGAGCTCACTTGGTGGTGTGGAACTCTCGTATGGGTCTAGATCAGCACTTCTCAACCTGGGGGCTATGACCCCTTTGGGGGTTCAACAACCTTTACACAGGGTCACCTGAATCACAGCAGTAGTAAAAGTACAATATGAAGTAGCAACGAAATTAATTTTATAGTTGATGGTCCCCACAACACGAGGAACTGTATTAAAGGGTTGAGCATTTAGAAGGTGGAGAATCACTGTTCTAGAGGATTTAGAACAGTTTCAGAGTCATGACTTTTGAAGGCAAAGGCTGGAAGTTTGGGTTCAGTTAGACCTGTTAACTCCATGTACCTATGCATGACCTCTTAAAGATGTCAGTTTCAAGGACATTGCACTTCTTATGCAGACATCCAGATTTCCCAAAGAAAGTGCTTTAAGAGGCAGGAAGTAGAAACAGCTAGATCTTTAAGGCCTGGGCTCTGGAACACAGTGTTGCTTATGCTGTAGTCTGTTGGTCAAAGTAGTCAAAGATCCCATTCAGATTCAAAGGAAAGCAAGAGAACTCTCCTCTCAATGAGAAATACAGCAAAAGTGTTGTGGTCATCTATAAGGTACCATATTGATGCCGTCCTTGACCCCAAATGGCCATAGGCCAATAACTTCTTTGCTTCTGCTTCGCTTTCTGATCTCAGTTTTCTTCCTGATTTTCTACCCTAACCTGAACAGGATGGCAATCCAGCTGAGGAGATGTACATATTAGTCTGAGAGTTTACATTGTCTATTATGTATTTCAGAAGAGAATGACACATTTAAGGTGCCATGACTGTAGAGTGACTATTACATAGTTCAGAATTGTCTTTCAAGAGCTCTGACTGTATTGACCATCAGTCATCTGCTCTCTGAAATGAAAAGTTTTCTTTTTGCCTAAAGCCATGACATAAAATAATGGTCTCATACATTTGAATTTCATATAAACAGCTTTTTTCCCCAGTATAATTCTGTCCAAAATGTTGCATGGGATATACATATATTAAATAGTTATTGGTTGCTTATCTGGAATTTAGTTTTGACTTGTCATTCTGTTACATTTGACCAAACTTAACATTGGCATTACTCCTCAATGTAAAGACAACCAAAATCCTCACAATTGGGCCAATAAATAACACCAAGAATAAGCAGAGAAAAGATTGAAGCTGTCAAGAATTTCATCTTGTGTGATCCATAGTCAACAAGAGGTCAAGGATGCACTGCATTGGTTTAATCTGCTCAACCAGACCTCTTTGAAGTGTTGAAACACAAAGAAGTCACATTGAAGACAAGAGGCCCCTGAGTCAAGTTATGGTACTTTGAATTGCATCACATACATCTGACAGTTGCACAATGAATATCAAAGACCACAGAAGACTTGAGGCATTTGAATTGCAGTAAATACAAAAGAGTAATGGAAATGCCCTTGAATACCAGAAGAACAAATAAATCTGTACGGGGAGCAGCAGAGACAGCATGCTCCTTGGAAGTGATGATAGCAAGAACTTTCTTTCACATAGTTTAGACACATTATCGGGAGAGACTAGTCCCTTGAAGAGGAAATCATGCTTGGTAAAGAAGAAGGTCATCAGGAAAAAAGAAGAAGAAAGAAAGACTGGCAAATAGCTAATTTGGCACAGGGGGCTGTAGCAACAGGCTCAAGGATGCAACAAGTGTGAGAATGATGCAGAACAGGGCAGTGTTTCAGCACCAACCTTGGCACTATGCTCTGGGGGAGAAGAAGAGCTTTCTGACATAAAGAAGTGACCTCTGAGGGTAAATCTCTCCTCATGACCCATCCTCATCTTCCGGTTCAAACCCAGTGCTCTGCTTCTCCAAGTTCCACAGTGCTATTTTGTTGTTGTTTTTGATAGGAATTCAACAATGACTTCCCCACGGTCTCACAAGGGAAACAAGACTTGAAGAATTATTTTAGTACACTGGCTTTTCTCCCTTCCATGAGTTTTACAACCTCTGACTGCATGGGTGTGAGCAGAATTCAACTGCAATTATGAGATCAATCAAGTCTTACAACCACCACTTTGCCAAACTACTTATGAGTTTTTTTTAATAAGCAAAAATTCCTGTTTAGCAGATGTCTTTAGCCTTCCTTTTCTAATCTGATAAAAAGATATGCGTGTAAAAATAGCTATATTATAAATGTAAGCAGTCAAAATCATTTGTGTGCTATATATCGATTCAACTACTATTAACATCTGGTCTTGCCTGGGAGTTGTTCCAAGTCTATGAAGGGATACCGGGATGTTAAGAGAGAATGACAATGTCCTTATAATGGCTGTGATAGCTCTTAGAAGCAAGAACAGAGTTCAACAGGTGTGAGTCGCAGGGATTCAGGAACTTGACATTATAGAAGAGGTGACATCTGATCTGATCTAGAAAGACCAATCAGAATTCTCCAGGAAAGGAAGGTAGACAAAGGAATTCCTAGCGCCCCCCACCGCCCCCCAAAATGACGGAAAAAATGTACAAAGGAATAAAGTCATGAAGGAGCCCACCATGTTCCCTAAACAGCGAAGATTCTGGTCAGATCAAAGCTAGAGAGATTATTAGCTTGATCCATTCTTCAAGAGAAAGATAAGAGAAGATTTCAATCCAAACCAAAATGCTCTAACAGCAAGAGGAAGAGTAACAAAAAAACTAAGTGATCACCAAATCCAGCAAATAAACAAATGAAAGTTAATGGAAAATTAATTGCTGCTGTAACTCTAGCAATTTCCATTCTCCTTTTACTATCGCAATTTTCTATGTGTGGCTCGCTTGGAAAACTGCAGAAAATTGTCATCTATTTTTAAATTTGGGGGATGGTGAGCAGATAGATATGCTTAGCAGACATTTTCTAATATGTGAGACAGAAAATGCTTGCAGGAGTAGAAAGCCTGGTCTTTCTCCTAAGGATTGGCTGGTGGTTTTGAACTGCATACCTTGCGAGTCACATGCCAACTCATAACTACTATGACACCAGGGCTCCCATGTGAGATAAGAGAGAAAAAAATTCTCCTGATTTTACTGTAAATCCTGTGATACTATGATTCTAAAATCTCACTGTCGGGGCTGAGGCCCAGTGATGTAAGTGGTTGAGTGCGGGACTGCGGCCCACGGGCTTGGTGGTTCAAATCCAGCGGCAGCGCTCAGGAGCGACACTGGGTAGCTCCCACGACCACCGGAGGGCAGGGATGCCCAAAAAACAAAAGGAAAAAAACCTCACTACCATCAAGTTGATTCCAACTCATAGTGGCCTTATGGAGAGTTTCTAAGACTGTAACTCTTTTTTGAAGTAGACAGCCTCATTTCTTCCCCTGTGCAGCTGGTGGTTTTGAACAGTTGGTCTTACTGTTAACAGTTTAATGTCTAGCCAGCAGAGCTACCAGGGCTCCTAGAAAGAAAAGAGGAAACATTTTCTGAGTCTACAAAAGTAGTCATGCCTGTTTTGGTATTGCACAGTTCTGTTTTATGATGGTAGTCCACTGGGGTCAGCATTAGTGGAAGAACTTAGCAAAGTGTCTGTGTCTAATGCTAGTAAAGTAACAAAAACTCCTCCCACTCTGGTTTGTCACACATTTTTGCTTACTTGAGGTGTCATTCTTTTATTAAAAATCATTTTTATTTTGGACTTACATAGTTCTTATCATGATCAATACATACATCAATTACATCCACACCACATTTGTACATTTGTTGCCATTCTCATTCTCAAAACATGAGGGCCTTATACTTAGGCCCTTCATATTAGGTCCCCATATTTCCCACCCCACTTCCATGCCCCTCATGAACCTTTAGTAATTTACAAATACAAGAAACTAAGAATGACTTCAATAAATGGAAAAATATCCCATGCTCATGGATCGGAAGACTCAATATAGTAAAGATGACAGTTCTACTTAAGGCACTATATAAGTTTAATGTAATACCGATACAATTACCCTCATCCTTCTTCAGAGAAATGGAAAAAATGATTAACAACTTTATATGGAGAGGGAAGAAATCCAGAATTAGCAGAGAACTCCTCAAGAAGAAAGATATCATGGGAGAACTTGTTTTACCTGATTTTAATACATACTATACAGCCACAGTGGTCAAAACAATAGGATACTGGAATAATGGTAGATACTCAGACCAATGGAAAAGAATTGAAAGTCCAGAAATAAAAACATTGGCCTACAGGCAACTGATTTTTCACAAGGGTTCAAAAAATATCAAATGGGAAACAGATGCCCCTTTCAACAAGTGGAGTTGGAAAAAATGGATATCTACCTGTAGGAAAATGAAGCAAGACCCTTACCTCACTCCATGCACTAGAATTAACTTAAGGTGGATCACAGATCTCGAAGTAAAACCCCAAACTATTAGGGCCATCAATGAGGGAATTGGGACCAAACTGAGAACACTGACACAGGGACTACATAGGCTATCAGAAATTGGGAAGAACACAAACACAGAGGAGACACACATAGACAAGTGGGATATACTGAGGATAAAACACCTATGTACATCGAAAGATTTCAACAAGAAAGTAACAAGATTGCACAGATTGGGAATACATCTTTAGCAATGACAAATCAGATAAAGACCTTATAACCAAAATCTACAATACCCTGATAGCTTCCAAAAAGAATAAAACTAATTGCCCTCTGAAGAGCTAGGCAAAGGAACTGAACAGAAGTTTCACAGAGGCAAAAATTAGAATGGGCAATAAATATATGAGGAAATGTTCCTAATCATTAGCCATAAGAGAAATGCAAATCAAAACAACAATGAGATATCACCTAACACCCTCACGAATAGCCCAATTCTGAAAAATAGAAAGCAACAAGTGTTGAAGAGGCTGTGGGGAGATAGGGACTCTTATCCACTGCTGGTGGACCTGCCAGTATGTACAGCCACTATAGAAATCAATTTGGAGATATCTAAAACAGGTGGAAATTGAACTACCATGATCCAACAATTCCCCTACCAGGCATATACCCAGAAGAAGCAAGTAAGAATCCACGACAAGGCATCTGTGCATTCATCACAGCACAGTTTACAATTGCAAGAAGTTGGAAGCAGTCCAAATATTTCCATCAACTAATGAGTGGATTAAAAAGCTATGGTACATGCACACAATAGAGTACTATGCATCCCTGAAAAATAGTGATGAACACGTGAAGCACATCTCCACATGGGATGGACTGGAGGAAATTATGCTAAGCGAAGTTAGCCAAGGACATGTACAATATGAGTCCACTGAGGTAAGCTTGAAAATATTTTTTTAAATGCAAAAGTGGTATCAGGAAAAATCTACAGTATACAAAAAATCCTGGGAGAAGGCCCAGGTAGTACAGTTGGTACCATACCAAATCCAGGGTTTTATATAGTAGTCAACTAGGGTGGGATGCCAAGATATGGGAGGTGAGGTGCAGTTAGGTAGAGAGGGAATGGGGCACTAACCCACCCAAGGGGAGTGTATTTTTTATATCTCCACAGGAAACCAGGAATCAAATTTAAATAAGATGTTCTCGAAAGTGAATGTAGCATGATGCAATGGAGCCGAGAGCCACTGGAGAGTCTCAGAGCACGTCCCAAATTCCAATCACTGGGCACCCACCTCTCCCCCAGGAGCTCAACACCAACACTGCAGTTTGGAGAGATACACCTGACCAGAGTACACAAGGGTAAATGAAGGGGGAGGAAGACAGAATGAAGTACATTCTGGCCCACTGAGCTTTAAGGATGATATTCCCACTCAGAACTGCTGATACAATGGGCCAGCCCCAATATGAAATATAACTACCCTCACTGACCTAAGACATTTTGGGGTCAAAAATGGAGAAGTAGGGTCAGGATTATACCCTGTCTGACTCAACCACACCAAAATACTAAGAGTGTGAGACAGATTATGGAGTTCCACATTGAGCACCAAAGATGTACTTTGTGACACCCCACCCCACTCAACCAGGAGACACTCCTGGAGGTCAACAAACAGACCTTAAACTATTTGTAGGATTTTATATTGCTATTATTATTGTATTCTTGCATGTACATTTACATGTTGGATATTGGGGTTTTTTCTGTTGGTGTTTTTGTTGTTTCCTTTTCTTTGTTAGTTTCATTATAGGATGCCCTTTTTTTGAGTATATTATTCTCTCCACAGGTCTATCTGGATGGGGTGGGATGGATGAGCGGTCTAGGGGTGGGGACGAGGGGAATGTTGACACCAGGGTGGATGTGGTGGGGGGGGAGACACTTGGCTGATCCAAGGATGGGGGACGTGGTTCAGAATCGGTGGCGAGGTGGGTGGGTGTGGAAGGTCCAATAGGGATTGATTAAGACTAATGTAATAGAGAGACAATAATGAAACCCGAATGGAGATTGTGTGTGATGGTGGGACAGGAGGAGGTATAGGGAAATAGAGAAAAGAACTGGGGAGTAAGGGGCATTTATAGAGATTAAATACAGCATATATATAGGTACATATATTCATATGATGAAGGGGAAATAGATCAATATGTATATACTTATAGGCTTAGAATTAGGACAGCAGATGGGCATTGGACCTCAATCAGGTACTTCCTCAGTGCAGGAACATTTTGTTCTATTAAATTGGCATTTCATGATGCGCAGCTCCCCGACACGATCACAGAAAACAAATGTGTGCATAAGCAAATATGGTGAAGGAAGCTGATGGTGCCCGGCTATCAAAACATGTACGTCTGAGGTCTTAAAGGCTTGATAGCAAACAAGCGGCCATCCTGCTCAGAAGCAACAAAGCCCACATGGAAGAAGTACACCAGCTTATGGGACTAAGAGATACCAATTGTCAGCTTTCAAAAATTAACAATCATAACATTATATGCTCACTTTCCTGATATGATTGTTGACGACAAATATGTACATAAGCAAATGTGGTGAAGAAAGCAGCTATCAAAAGATGTGCATCTGTGGTTTTAAAGACATGAAGGTGAATAAGTGGCCATCTAGCTAAGAAGCAAGTCCACATGGAAGAAGCATAACAGTATGTATGACCATGAGGTGTCAAAGGGATCTGGTATCAATCATCAAAGACCTAAGAGATATATCACTATTAGTGAGGTGGAGTTCAGATTGAGGACCCAAAGCCCATCAATAAGTGAAGAGACATCCTCTTACAGAAGGGTTATAGTGAGGAGATGAGCCAGTCTAGGTGCAATGTAGTAGCAATGAAATGTTCTCAAATGCTTCCTCCCACCAACTATTATTATCCCAATTCAGCCAGACAGATTTGGCTGGACCATGGGATGCACGTTGGAGCCAAAAATGTGGATTTTAGGATAGATGATCCCTTGAGACTAGTGGGGAGTGGTGACACTTGAGGGGTGGAGGGATGGTGGAGTAGAAAGGGGAAACAAATTTCTCGGATCTGCATGTGACCTCCTCTCTGGGGTGTGGATAACAGAGGCGGGGGGAGGTGAGTGAAGTGACACATTATACAGTGTAAGATATGAAGAGGCAATAACAATTTGTAAATTATTGGAAGTTCATTGGGGAGGAGAAGAGGGAAGGGGAAATATGGGAAATAGAAATTAAAAAAATAAAGAACTAGAGGAAGAGGAGCTTATGCTGGAGGGGTTCAAGTAGATAATGTAGATGAATGTAGCAACATGTATACAAATATACTTAATACAAACGATGTATTAAATGAGGCATTAAATGTATGAGCCCCCAATTAAAAACTATATTAAGAAAATTTATAAATTTTCATTATTTCGTCAACTCGTTCACTGTCTGATGTGTCCCTTTTCCTATTTCCCTGTTGCTGGTACCCCAGGAAGGAAGTTATATGTAGATCCTTCTGATTGGTTCCCCCTTTCTACTCTACTTCCCCTCCACTCTCCTGGTATCACCACTCTCCCCACTAGTCCTGAAAAGATATCTGTCCTGAATTCCCCATGTTTCCGGTTCCAGTGTACTTAATGTGTCATTCTTAATCTTAAAAGCCTATTTTAAAAGTTGGACATTGAAGAAGGATGACTATAGAAGAATAGATACATTTGAATTGTGGTGTTAGAGAAGGAATTTAGAAGTAATGTGGACTTCTCAAATGACAATCCATTCGATTTTGGAAGAAATAAGGCCAGAATGCTCCTTAAAGGCAAGGATGACAAGATTTTACCCTACATACTTTAGACATATTGTCAGGAGAGGCCAATCTCTGGATAAGGACATGATGTTTGGAAGTGAAGACCTTTAATGAGCTGGATTGACACAGTCGCTGCAGCAAAGGGCTCAGGCCTCAGCACAATTATGAGATGGTGCAGGACCACAGCTTGTTCTGTGGTGTATGGGGTCATTGTGGGTCTGGTCAGCTCCCTGGCAGGTAGCAAAAATAATATTTAGAAGTTGTAATTGAGACTATAACTCATGATAACCTTTTATTGGGTATACTGAATAGAACCTTAGGATTTTCAAGTCTATGGCTTATAGAAAGTAAATCTTCAGGTCATTTCTCTGAAGCACCTCTGTATAACATATGAAATCACCTTGCAGAAAGCCATCTGTCCTTTACTCTAGGTTCTCTTGAACTGTGCCAATACCTGCTGCTAAGTGTTAACTGATCAGACCAAGAGGGACCCCTTGGGGCTGAATGATAACTAAGCCTCAGAAGGCATTGTGTAATCGATCGTGGGCGTGTAGCGAGGCTCGAAAGAGCACCGAGTCACAGAGGCGCTTCCTGGTTGGTGATCCTATCTGGGAGTTTGGGACATGGCAGTTTCATACAAGCATTCCTCCAAGATCTCATCATATAGGTCTCTTTGTTTGTGCATATTTGGGCTATAATATAAGCCTGTAGTACATATGGTATAGTCTCTGTGAATCATGGTGAATTCACATTGCACAAGGACAGTGAAAACCACAAGAGAATCATAAAGAGATACAGTCACAGAAACTCACAGGGCAGTTCTATCCTGTCTTATAAGGTTGCTATGAATCTAAATCAACTCAATGGCAATGAGTTTGGTTTGGTTTTTGGAGTATTTAATTCTTTGTGCCAGCAGCAACAGCTAAAATGCTAAAATGAGTTAAAAAACAAAGAACAAAATGACAATACCAAATGCAGGAAAGTCTGCAAAAGAATTAGAACTCTCATATACTGTTTGAGGTTTGCCATCTTGGAAGACAACTTAGTATTTTCCTATGCATTTCTGCACTTGTCATATGACCAAGTGATTCACTTCTAGGTATTTACTATAGAGAAAAGAAAAGGTATGTCCACATAAAATCCTGCATTAGGATGTTCACAGCAACTCTATTCTTAAGTGCTAAAAGTGAGACACAATTATCTATCAACTAGAAAATTATCTATCAACTAGAAAGCACATTATTTCACATCAACACACATTAGAATACAACTCAGAATTAAAGTTTCATAGATATATGTAAGAATAGGACTGTGTCTCAATATTCAGAAATGAAAAATCTTATACTTCAGTGGAATGGTAGGAACTTTGAATAATCAAAATAATTTTTACAAAAGGAAAAATAAAGTTGAAAGACACATATTTTTTACTTCAAGTCATATTGCAGGAATCAAAAAGCATGTAGTACTTGTTTAAGGATAGAGATAAAGATCAATGAAATAGAATTGTGAATCCAGGAATAAATTCAAACATCTGTGACTATAAAACTCTTAGAAGGAAACTAGGGGTAAAGTTACCATATTTTAAGCAGCAACTACTCAGATATAACACAAAAAGTGCACATATCAAGAAAAATACACATATAAACTAGGGTTCAGTAACATTAAAGTTTTCTGTAAAACAAAGAATATAGCAACAAAATAAAAGACAGCCTGCAGAATGGAAGAATATACTTGGAAGCCGTATAGCAGACAAGCATTTACTATATAGAATATGCATACACATATATTAAAGTCTCTTAAAATTCAACAGCAAAAATACCAACAACTGAAAAAATAAGCAAAGGACTTAAGAAGACATTTCTCAAAAAAAGATCTAATTGCCAATTAAAAAACTCAAACCAAACTCACTGCCATGGAATTGGTTCTGATTCATATACACCCTATAGGACGAGCTAGATTGCAGCTGTGGGTTTCTGAGACTCTCACAAAGCCTCATCTTTCTGCTGCAGAGCGGTCGGGTTGCTTCCAACTGCTGACTTTGTGGTTAGCAGCCCAATGCATTACCACCCCCACACCAGGACATCACATAAAGGATGTGGAGCACCATCCAGTCACTAGAGAAATGCAAATCAAATTCAAAATGAGTTACCAGTTCTCATCCATTATAATAATCATTAACAAAAAATAACAAAAGACAAATATATATACATATATATATATCAAATGCTGGTGAGGATGTGGAGAAATCGAAACACTTTTAGATGACTGGTATAATTTTTAAGTGGTGCAATCACTATAGAAAACAGTTTGGCTATACCTAAAACACTTAAATATATTTACCATATAACTCAGCAATTCCACTAGTTGGTATATACCTGCAAAACTTGAAAGCATTGAGTCAAATGGACATGTACATGAATGCTTATTTTAGATCATTTACCATATCCCAAATGTGAAAACAAGGGAACAGCATCATCATATAAATTGATGGTGGGGGGAAAAAAGGCTTTTAACAAAATCCAGCACCCATTCCTGAGAAAGACCCTCAGCAAAATACTATTAGAAGAAAATACCTCAACATACTTGTTGGCATGCATCTAAAAAAGAAAGAAAAGACCAAGATTCATCTCAACACTGAGAGAATGAAAACATTCTCCTTGTGAACAGGCCCACAAAAAAATACCCTTTGTCATCGCTCCTATCCAATACTCTGTTGGAAGTATTAGTTAAAGCAGTATGGCACAAAAGGAAGATAAAGACACTCATAAGATGGGAAACGATCTGTATTTGCAGATGGTAATATTTTATATGTAGAAACCACTACTCATTGGTTAGTTTGTTTTCCTTTGGTTACCTGTCATGCTGGAAGCTAGGGAAGTATATTTGAAATACCCACACAATCACCAATGGTAGGCAAGTTTCAGTGAAGTTCAGGCTAAGACAGCCTAGGAAGAATGGACTGGATAGCCTACTTCTGAAAGAAGTGACCTTGTGAATAGCAGTGACACATTATCTAATATAGTAGCAGAAAATGAGCCCCTCTGGTCGGAAGGCATTTAATGATGTAGATGGAGTACAGCTTTAGAGATCTTCATTTGCTGATATAGTACTACTCAGATGACAAGAAAAAGCTGCTATCAACCCTTGATCATCACAACACAAATTGTACAAAGAATGAATCAAGGAAAGCAGGAAATAATCAAGCATTAAGCAAAGCACATATAGATATAGATATAGATATAGATATAGATATAGATATAGATATAGATATAGATATAGATATAGATATATATCTGTGTCAGGCTGAGTTCTCTAGAGAATCACAACCAGTGACACTTGCACATGTGTAAGAAAGACATTTATATCAAGAGAGCAGCCCACATGACTGGGAGAGTAGGCAAGTTCAGTCCAACTTGAGTCCATGAGTCAGATGCAAATCTTGAGGCCCTTTCTGACTCATGCACATGCCAGGAGAGAGAAACCAGGAAGCAGGAAAACCTCAGGCTTTCCTGAGGAAGACATTCGCGAATCCAAGGTTGACAGTTAACATGACAGCAACCGATTATTCCCAGCGTCAGCAGGCTATATGACAGATTACTGATTCAAGTAATCTGATTCAACCACCAGAGATTGATGTGACTGATGTGGAAGTCACATCATCAAGGGAAAAGAGACTGGGTGAGTTTGAAGTAGGTCACACACTCCAAAGACATCGTTAAGCAGTAGCTTGAATCAATGGCTGTTTGCTACATGGGGAAGATTCCCATCAGTAGTTTTTATTTTGCCTCATGTTAGGTGTCATTATCGGAGAGGCCTTCCTGCCAGACTACTGAGGATCTCCCGACCAGCCATATTGAAACAAATCTTAATTATCACAGTACCCTACGTGCTGGCGAGGTTGAAATGGACTGACACTGGCCATTTTGAACTGGCTGATCTACTATGACTGAAAAAAATAAATTAAAAAAGAAGAACCTCACATTCACAGTGAAACAGAATATTTGTGCTGAAGTTCCGTTCTTGCAGTGATGGGATAGTATCTATATTTACACAAGAAAGACAAGTTAATGTGACTACTATGCAGACTTATACACCAACCACTAAGGTAAAAGATTAAGAATCTGAAGATTTTTGACCAAATTCTGCAGTCTGAAATTGAATAAATGAATAAATCAAGATGCACTGACAATTGGTGAGTGAAATGTGTAAGTTGGAAACAAAGAAGGATCAGTAGTTAGAAAATTGGCCTTTGTGATATAAACAACATCACAGATCACATGATTTTTCAAGAACAACTTATTCATTGCCAATATTTCTATTCAAAAACATAAATCACAAATATGCACATGAGCTTCATGGGATGGAAAATCCAGGAATCAAATTACTCACATTTGTGGAAATAGTTGCTGGATAAGCTTAATATCATCAGCCAAAACAAAGTCAAGTACTGTCTATGGGGCTCATTGATGATTTCAAATTGAAGCTGAAGAAAATTAAAATAAGTTCATCAGAGTCCATATATAATCTTGGATATATCCCACCTGGATTTAGAGACTGTCTCAAGAACACATTTAGCATATTGAACATCAGTGACCAAAGATTCAGTAAACTGTTGGATGCAATCAGATACTTCATACATAAAAAACGCAAAAAATTTCGATAAGATAGAAAGAAAAAAAGGAATGACAGAAAAGACTGAAACATGCTCTTGAATGTAGAGCAAGTTAGTAGAGCTAAAATTAATGGACAAAATGATTAAAAGAGTTGAAAAGAAGATTTCCAAGGTAGAAAAAAAGGACAAAGCAGAGTATGATGAAACATCAATAACTTGGAGTTAGAAAAGAACAGAAGAGTACAAATTTCTCCTGATGAAAAAACTGAAGAAAATATTTCATGGTTCATGTGTAATATTGAAGAATTTTAATGGAAAAATTAGAGACTTTGGTGTTGCTGTACTTTTTAGTTTACCAACTGCAAGGTTGACCATTCAAACCTACTCACAGGTACAAGGGGAAATATGAGGCTTACTGCTCCTAAAAATATTGATAGTCTGGAAAAATCTATATAGTGTTGCTATAAAGAAAAATGGACTCAATGGCTGTGGGTGTTGTGTGGTAAGAATGGCAACATATTGAACAATGCAGGAAACATCAAAAGAAGATGCAAGGAATATGCAGTCATCACACTAAAAAGAAATTGATAACGCTCAACCATTTGAAGAGCCAGTATATAATAACAAATCTATTATGTTGAAGTCCAAGTACTGAACTGAGCACACTGGAAAAACACAGGGAACTGATCAAAGACTGTGGAAATGAGATGGGCTGACCCAGAGGCTGCAACAACGTGCTCAATCACAGCAATGACGATGAGAATGGAACAGGTGCCGGCATGCTTCATTCTATTGAACAGAAGGTCACTCACTATGAGTCATAGCTAACTTGAGGGCATCGCATAACAAACAGCCATATCCGATCTCAGAGACTCAGCAAGAAGACAACTGGAATGGACAGAAGAATTCGGCAAAGTGTCATGGTACAAAATTAACATAGGAAAAATCTATTGGACGTATACAAGGAAAACTATAAAATACTAGTACAAGAAACTAAAATAGTCACACATAAATGAAGGAATATACAATGCTCATGGATAAAAAGAAAATACAAACACTATGTGACAGTGAGAATTTTATGACAACTTGGCTGGGTCAGGATCCTCAGTGTTCTGACACTTAAGACATAGTAATCCCCTATTATGTGATCTAAAATAATGTAGCCATCTCCATTATGGGATTGACAATGAGCAACCAATCCATTATAAGAAGATTAGGGTGGGATATAACACCTTTAATCAGATCACTGCCCTGGGCATTTTCTTAGCAGTGTGCCCTGCATCTTAGTAAGCAGATGCTGTGGAAAAAGTTGCTTACCGGACAAAGTAAGAGGCTTCCTATCTCATGTGCTCAAAAACCTACTACTATATAGCCTAAACTCCCTGATATTAGTACAATGTCAGATGCACAGAGTAATAAAACAGAAATGAGATTGAGAAGTAACCTCAATCCATCTATGGACAACTTATCTTTGTCAAAGGGCTGGGTCCATTAAGTGAGTAAGAGATAGTCACTTTGACAAATGGTGCTAACAAAACTGGATATTCATTTGAAGGAAAATGAAAGGGGATCTATATCTCTCATTATATATAAAATCTAATTAGGAAAGACTTAATGTTAAACTTAAGGATTTTAAAATTATCATAGGAAAAAAATTAGGGACAAACTTAGGATAACTAGTACATGACTTAATTACACTATTCAACCTAACAGAAAACACATGAACAGATGAAGACAAATCTGTTCACTGGGACTTCCTAAACATGCAATATGTATGCTCACCACAGAGTAAAAATAAACCATAAGGGAGGTACACTGGAGCCAGAAACATGGGGAATTCAGGACAGATGAAGCCTTCAGGGCCAGTGGTGAGAGTGGTGACATCGGTGGAGAGAAGGTGGAGTAGAAAGGGGGAACCAATTGCAGGGATCTACATATAACCTCCTCCCTGGGGTACAGACAACAGGGAAGTAGGTGAAGGGACACATGGGAGAGTGTACAATATGACAAAATAATGATAATTTGTAAATTATTTAGGGCTCATGGGGGGAGGGGAGTGAGGAGGGAAAGGAAATATAGGGACCTAATACCAAGAGCCTAAGTATAAGGCCCTCATGCTTTGAGAATGATGATGGCAACAAATGTACAAGTGTGGTATTCATACAATTGATGTATGTATTGATCATGATAAGAGTTGAATGAGCCCCAAATAAAATTATTTTTTTAAAAAAGAAACCCTAAGGACTGGAGGGAAAGTTGGCAGCAATATAAGGGGTGAAAGGTTAATATTTGAAATGTATAAGAAGCTTTAGCACTTCAACAACAAAAGGACAAATAATCCAATTCAAAAATTGTGCAGCAGATATGAATAGACATTTCACCAAACAAGATATCCAAGTGGCTAGCAAACGCTCATGATTATGAGCCATGGGAGAGGTGCAAATCAAAATAACAAGGAGATATTATCTCACCTTAGCACTCAGAGCAAAGTTCAAAACCACAAAGCAACAAACACTGTTAAGATATAGGCAGACTAGAATCCTCATGCTGCTGATAGGATTGTAAAATGGTAGGAGAATGGAAAATGACATGACACTTCCTTAAAAAGGTAAGAAGAGAAATAGCATATAATCCAACAGTCTCACTCTCGGGTGTATATTCTACATGAATGACATGACACAAATAAATTTATGCACACTCTTGTTCACTGCAGCACTATTCACAGTACCCAAAAGGTTGGAACACTCTATAAGTTCTCATCAGCAGATGATTGAATAGATTATCTGGTCATACAGACAAGAAGATACCATGCAATATCAATATATATTGTTGAATCTTTCCATAAAAGATGAACTAGAATTCATATGCTGAGTGAAATAATTCAATCATAAAAGGGCAAATATTGTGTGATATCAATATTATAAAAAATCAAGAAATTGCTTTCAGACATACAGAAACATAATTTGAAAATTATCAGGTTTGAGGGGATAAGGGTAGGTAAATCACTTCAGATAAATATGCATAAATGTGGGTGAAAGGAAAGGAAATATACAGTAAGGGAAAAGTCCACACATAAATGATCAAGGTAGAGGTATGCACTGAGAAACACAAGGATTAAAAGCAGCAAAGTAAATAATATTACATAGATAATCCTGAAGTAATAGAAATGACAATAATCTACGTGTGAGTACTTAGCTGAGTCAGGGGAATAGGTCTATACTCATGAATCCATGCAGCTTTGGCAGATGAAATTTACAGATGTTTTTAAATTTGCTGTAAATATATCCATGGAGAGCATTAAAGGATAAGGTTACAAAAAGTTCCTAAGCATAAATGAACACTTTGAAAGAATGAATCATTGATCTTGGGGTTTCAAGGTCACTTGGCATACCCTAGTCCACAAAGACAATCTTCTACATCTTATTTTGGATGGGCCTTCAAAGTTTGCAGCCATCTAATGCACAGCTCTTGAGCTCTTCCCATATGAAGCAAAGAAGAGTAAAGAAAATCAAAGATGCAGGGGGAAAATTAGCCCGAAGCATCATGGCAGCCTCGGCCTCCACAACCCACATAACTCAAGAACAAGAGTGCCTGGCTACCACAGCTTACCACTCCGAAAAGAGTTACAGTAGATGGCCCCGGAGAGGGTGGAGAAAAACATGGAACGGAACTCCAAAACATCAGAAAGCTTAGGCTTGATGATCTGATAGAGACTGGTGGGATCCTGTCCAGGGGTCTTCAAACTACGGGCCACATGCGGCCTGCCAAGGGCATTGATCCGGCCCCCAGGGTGTTTTTGCCGCCACTGCTATTGACTCATCCTGGGCCCGCAGTGAATTTGTTCATAGTTTTGCTTTGTTTTTAACTACAGTCCAACGCTCCAGTGGTCTGAGCGACAGTGAACTGGCCCCCTGTTTTAAAAGTTTGAAGAACCCTGCTTAGACTATGGCCCTTAGTCACCGTTCCAGTCTGGGAATGAACTCTGATTCACAAGATCCAATACCAGTCCATTTCTGTTCACTAACATTTATGATATTGATCTTAGTGCACCGCATTTCACTTTTGACAACTCCTAATTTTCTAATTTCCTATTTGAAAAGGAGCGAGCGGGGCTGAGCCCCAGTGGCTCGGGTAGTGGTTGAGTGCGGGACTGCGACCCACGGGCTTGGCGGTTCAAATCCAGCAGCGGCTGTCCAGGGCCTGGGCCACCAGAGGGCAGTGATGCCCCTCCCCCCACCCCACCCCACCCCACCCCCCAAAAAAGCGAAAAAGAGCAAGCTAGTTCCCCCAAATGGAATGGGGGCTAGAGCAGGAAAGAGGCACAGCTTCAGGAAAGAGTACATCGGTGCTTTCCGGTGTGCCCAACCATTTCAATGAGCTACGGGAAGCCACGGGCAACCACTTTTCAGTTCATTAGAACATTTCCGGTTTGGCACACTACCTTCCTTCTTGGTGGCAGGTTGACTTTGGTCCCAGGTAGTACATCAGTTACTACATTAATCGGCATTTCTACAAATGAGGAATTCCTTTGCTTCACCTTTCTTTTAGAGAGCATGCCTGGTGGCACCATGGGTTATGTAGAGGGTTGCTACCTGAAGGCCAGCTGTTGGGCACCATCAGTCATTTTGCAGGGAAAAGATGAGGTTTTCTACTTCCATAAAGTGATAAGGTTTGTAGCTTCAAAATGAATCAGAATTGATCAATGGCAGTGCATTTTTGGCCTCTTTTTTTTTGTTTTAATAGATTCATTCACATATCATACACAACAGTTTAATCATATTAAGAAAAGTTGCACAATCATCACCACATTTTCTACTTTCTTGTACTCATTGCTGTTAGCTCTCAATCTCCCCACACCCATTTAAATGTATATAGATGTACACACATAAACACACACACTAACATTCTGAGAACTTTTCATTTTTCAAATGTATTCTACACCACTACAGTTTTTTAAAGTAGCTAGTATCTGGACTCTTATTTATGTAGGCATCCGAAAAACTGTTAACTTGCTTTTATGTCAGATCATTTGGGTCTAAAATTTATTTACAAACTGCATTAGGTTGGGTTATCTCAAGAAACAAAACAAGTAACACGGATATCTCTATATATGCATGAGATCTTTCTTTTAATAAGTAATCTTATATCCAGGATATATTCCAACTCAGTTCAACTCAAGTCCGTGGTTCTGTTGCTAGCCAATAACCTCTTCAGAATTTTGAAGGTTCAGCCTGATGACACAGAAAGGCTAAATGGGAATGATGGAGATCACAAACAGGTGGGTGCAGAATTACCTGGATACGAGATCAGTGGAAACATGCCAGGATCAGCAGCCCACAAGGTACCACCCCGGATGTCAGCATAGTGTCCCTGCCAGCAGGAAGGCAAAGGGACAGAGAAGAAGGAGAAATCCCCACTGTCTCTCCTGTAGAAAAGGATAAACGCCAACAAGGCATTGTCAGCCTGTGACCTGATTGATAGACTGGCTCCACCCCTACACTTTCATACAAATTCAAGTTGACACAAAATCTAAATGCCACACAGATTGAAATCTTTCAACTGACAGTCAGTGGCTTCTAGAAGCCCGTGTGCCTGCCAGATGTATATTGGAATTTGCCTCAGACACTGGCAAATAATATTACTATTTCTGAATTACAGAATTAATAATATCAGCTAACCTTCCTTGGATATTTAGTATAGATCACATCCTATTGTAAGTACTTTACTGAATGTATTTGAAGTTCACAATAATCTATAGACTTAAGTAAAATGACTTTCACAGTGAGAAGCAAAGTCAGCTACACTCTCAGTATCCACAATTTTGTCTATGTCATCCAGGTGACCTTGAAGGCTTACCCTGTGTTGTAAGGCCAAACAAGGGCCGTCAAATAGCACTTTGAAACATACATGAATTTATTTGCTTTCTGGAAAAGGCAGGTGACATTACCCAGGTAAGAACTAGTTCCACCAAGAACGACTGAAAAGATTAGAGTTAGAGCTACCCAAAGAAGAGAAAAGCACGATTCCGAGTTCAGGAGTTGAGTCAAATTTGCTTCTCCCCCCCCCTCTTTTGCAAATGGCTACTTTTGACTTAGATCTCATTGATGTCTGGCATCCAAAATCAAGCAAGAGTTCCGTAAGCTTCCTCATAGACAGGTCACAAGGCAGAGATGCATTAGACAGGGTACACCATGGCACCGACAGAATACACAACATTCCTCTAGTTCTGTAATGCTTCCTCGCCGCCCCCCCCCCCCACTATCATCAGCCCAGTTCTACCTTACAAATCTGGCTAGACTGGAGCATGTACACTGGTATGAGCCCTGGACACATGGGATCCAGGAGAGATGAACTCCTCAGAAATAATGATGGATGTAGTGATACCATGCAGTTGGGGGAAGGTGAGAGGAGAGGGGGAGAGATGGGAAACTGATTACAGCAATCAATGTATTCACCACCACCACCACTCTCTGCCTGGGGGCGATCAACAGAGATGTGCATGAAAGGAGAGAAGGTGGTGCAAAATGTGAAAAGGATAACAGGTTATAATTTATCAAGAGGTCATGAGGATGGGAAGTTGGGGGAGGGAGGGGGGAAAAAAAGAGAAGCTGATACCAAGGGCTCAAGTAGAAAGAAAATGCTTGGAAAATGATGATGGTAATATATGCACAAATGTGTTTGGTACAATTGATGTCCGGATTATCATTAAAATTGTAAGAGGCCCCAATGAAATGATTTTTAAAATAAAATTCAGCATGAATTAAAAAAAAGATTCCATTGTGCATCAAATCATTCTACAGATGTGCTATATACACATGCTCCATGTTGTGTATGATTTCTTTATCACATGAAGCCAGTACTGTATGGGGACATGATATCTGTGCATTTGGTAAGACTTGAGTTTGACTGGAACCGAAGTGATATGAAGCAAACTTCCTAGGTTCTTGTTCTCCAAAATATGGGCATCCTCTCCCCTTGCAGTCTTTGGAGATGAGCTCTCATAGTTTCCAACTTGCACACCAACTTTACATTTGGAAAATACTGCACACCATTTATGGAAGACTTACGTGGGAGGCACAATAAACTGAGAAAAAGAATCTTTTTTGAACCTATTAGAATTTTGAAAACTTAGAAAGCAGGCAAAGTCGCATAACCATGAAGAGAAAGGGAAAACAGAATAAGCAAAAACAAAAGATAACTACTTGGGATTGCCTAAACCTCGTCGCAACAGTCCCTGGTGGTATATTTGGCTGGTAACTACAAAGTTGGTGTTGAAAGTCCACCAGGCACTCCACAAGAGAAAGACAAGGATTTCTGTTCCCAGAAAGATTTCTCTCAGAAAGTCCCGCAGAACCTTTTCACTCTCTTCTGCAGGGTTATGGTGAGGGGAAACCCACTCAATGGCAGTGAGTTTGGTTTTGTTTTCGGTAAGCCTACTCTGCCTTTGGCTCGTCTATGCAGTTCAGGTTATCTTTCTGCTTTGTAACAGGAGAGCATGAAGACAGTACTTAAAAATCTGCCAAGAGCAAAAGCAAAAGTAACTCCCGTAAAATCCCATCCTACAGTCTCAGTTGCAGGCAAGTTTGGACCTTCCTCAAGTCCTCTCCCTCAACACCAGGAGAGTATCACAGCAACCCAAAGCAGATGCCAAGGACTTCCTGGATGTACATAGAGAAAATCTTCCTGAGAGGGCATAGACTGCTATTAGATGACTTCCTTTCCTGCCTCTACTTTCCTTTCTCATTTCCCGCCCTCCCTCCCCCGCCCTTTTATGGAGCAGTTCTTTCCCTAAACTTCTGTTTCACAAGCTAATACTCGTGAAAAATATTGATCTCTCTGCCCAAAAATCGATATAGGAGGGAAGATGGCAGCCAGATAGGAAGCGCACGTCCGGAGCTCCTGGAGATCGGTGAGTGGGGGTGACACGGGAAGGGTGGGGCTCTCAAATTGGGTTTTGTGACTCCAGGAAAGCCCAGAGCCTCCTCTGAACCAGGAGCAGGCGCGACCAGTATGCCCGCCCTCCCCACGGACGCTGGCACAGGCGTTGGCACAGACGCTGCGGGTTCTTTGTGCCTGCGGGATCCAGAGCGCCCACTCTGCGACCCTGAGATCTGGGACCTACAGTTAATCAGCACCCGCGGGCAATCGCTGACCAGTCCTCCCCACCGCAAGGTGCCCAGGGTGCCCAGGGGACACTCCACGCAGACCCACACCTCTCGCTCCCCACTCCCAGGGACTTCTGTGCCCCAAGCACAACGGAGGGCCAGCCCCTCCCCCACCCCGGAGCCCAGCACCCAGGCGCACCTTAAGTGCGCCACCACTGCTCAGGATAAGATCTAGCCATCCCCTAAACCCAAGCCTGCCCACCTGGGCCACACTTTCTAACAGGAGGGAAAGGACCGCCCGCACTCCCCACAGTCGCCAGCACTCCTCACAGACGCTGCTGGTTCACGGATCCTGCCCCACAACCTACTCTTAGCAGAGAGGTCTACTTTACATTGTCCCCTGGGTAAACAGCCAGCCAGTCCTCCCCACCTCAGAATGCTAGAGGATTTTTTCCCACCTATCTGTGGCAAGCGCCCCTAGCCAGGAACAGATCAATCAACCCCCAACCCACCCCTAAACCCACTCCCCTACTCATCCAACATGATCCATCAGAATTGCAAGGCCTAGCTGCAAACAGTTCCTGAGGAAAGCTATAAGACCAGCCTCCTAAAGAGCGACCCCAGGGCCACAAAACACCAAGGAAAATGCCACCTAATATGAATAAATCAAACAAAAAACAGCTAGCAGCTTCCACAGTATCAAGAAAAGAGAAACTGGATCCGATGCAAGAAGATCAGCTGGACCTAACAGCAGTGATAGAAAATGCGGAAATGGATCAAACACAGAAAGAAATCTTCAAGATGTTACTAACGCGTATGCAGCTCTTAAGCGACGCATTAAAGAAGAAAGAAGAATTGATACAGGAGATAAAGGCCATGCACCAAAGGGAAATCCAAGAACTAAAGAGTGAGCTAACAAAAACTAATAGTAAGCTCTCAGAATTCGCCAGAGAATGGAGGAGGCATAAAACAGGACAAGTGACCTAGAGGACTCACAAGTAGAAATTAATAAGTGGGAGAAAAAAATCTAATAAGTCTATGAGAGAAGCAGAAGAAAATATTAGATGCCTGGCTGATACTATGAAAAGAAACAACATTAGGATTATCAGTCTGCTGGAGGATGAGGCATCAAGAAAACCAACATCCAAAATAGTGAGGGAATGCTTAGAGGAAAACTTCCCTAGCTTAATGAATGAAAACCATGTAACCATACAGGAGGCGGAAAGAACAC